>JAQJVL010001596.1:0-166050 GCA_035578905.1 Stictocephala bisonia | reverse complement strand
GATTTTTTATTATTAACCCGCTTTCGCTTAGTACGACCATAATCCATCTTACCATCATCTTAGACTAAACGGATGACCATAAACCCAACACATATATTTCTTTATAAAACATAAGACTGGAGCAAGCTTTGTAAAAAAAAATTACGACTGAGTATAAACTTAACAAATAACTAAACAATAGCTAAAATTAAAAAAAATAACTAAAATAAATGCTTTTATTTACTAAACAATGACTAAAATTGATAAATTCATTTACTCTGGAGCAATTGTGAATATGTGAGTATTCCTGAACATGCACTTTGGCTTGGGACAGTACGAGGACCGGGTGATAAAGTGGGTGAGAGTTTAGAAGAGGAGAGAGAAGCATAGGACTTTATTACGGTATTTGTTTGTTTCTTTCCTTGAATTTGGTTTCTGAGCTTATACACACGATATTCCAGTCAGAGTCGCTATATTTTAAAACTCAATAGCATATTTTGTTTTAAAAATATGGTAGATAATGTAACCTAACTTCAAACATTTTTATTTTCAATAAACTGAATTAACAACAAGTATTACCAGTGAATTAACAGAAAAGATCTAAAAATTTACTTCATATAACGTATCATGACAAGTACGTCAGCTCAAAGTTTGGGAGATACATTCTCCAATATTGTTGTTTTCTGTTTAAGCTATATAAGTTGTTGTCCAACTGAAATAGCAGTTAGAGGGATACAAGAAATGTGAGGTCCCACGACAATATTTAGTGTTATACAAATGAACTGTTGTGGTTATTGTCTTATTTGAAGAGTACATTAATCAAAAATGAAAGGGTAAAAACAAAAACACTTGTGTGAAAACTACTTTGTACATTGTTTATTTGCATTTTGGAATCACCAAAGAAATAAAAATTCTTATAAATAATAACACAGCGTAGTCTGCCAATAGACCTATAGAGTATTCATGGAAAATACAACTTGACCAGTCATCCGTGTTGTTTTCTTTAATCATTGTCGGCTCAGCACATTTTTAAAACCTTTTCCTGTGCATACTTAACTTTTAAGTTGACATTTACTATCCATACTGTAACGTTAACTTTCGTTACATTATTTATTTTAATTTAATCCATTGATTAAATTAATTAATGATATTCAATAAATCAGAATTCTTTAATTTATTTCCTCTTTGTTTCAAATTATTTATTAAATATTTGTGACTTGCTACCTTGATGAGGTTATTGTATCACATTAATTCAATATTTGATTCTTAAAAACAAAAGTAGCAGAAATTTGATTTATTTTATTTTATAACATGATAACTCTTAATTTTTGTTCTCAGGGTCGTATGGGTAATTCGGTGAAAACTGTATGATGCAATAAAACAAAAGTTCTTTTACAAAATTATTTTTTATTACATTCTTTAATTGAATATTTTCAATAAAAACTGAGTTTACTCAAAATCTTTACAAAAGATCTTATATTATTTTTTTTTATAAAATCAAATCATGATTCTATCTAGTGAAGATAAATTTGCAATTACAATCTTAATGATAAATCTTAATTTAAACTTATCTGTTCAGCGTTCGTTATAGATGATTTCACAACATTTTCACGATCACGTATTTTAATTTAGACTGATTACATGTTGAATTCACACGCACAATGTTAGTGTAACAATAACCACTTTGCCCTTTGTCTTTAAACCATCGTTAAAACTTTGAAACCGGTTATTATACCACGAGGTGTATACAAGTCACTCGTTCGGTGGGTCATGTTAAGTTAAGCGTCAGAGATGGACTGGGCGAGAGGCGTCTCTTCTTCAACGGACTCAACTTTTTACCCCTCCTTTTCCTTCCGGCATTATTCCCCTCTGGGTTAAAGGCTATCGGTCCTTCCGGTTCTGCCACGAGGTAGCACACCCATATAGTGTACGGTTACAGTTGTTTGATTTCTGTCTGTACAGTGCTGTCCCCTATGGGCATTTCTCTAACTTATTCCCCGTCCTGATTGGTTCGTTTCAGAACTCGTCATCCGTGCAATTCTACTGCGCATCACACTTGTGACATGTTGGGGTCCAATGGAAAATACCCAACTGACAAGTCGCTGCTTGTCTCACGCTCCTACGTCGTAACTTGCTGACTGTTTAGTCTCAGATATTCCCATGTGTTTTGATAATTCTTGGAATTCGACCCACCCATCCTGTGTTGAACAAAGGGTTTGTTTACAGTGATTTATTGCTGGAGCCTCTCGTCTGTCCCACAGTTATTTTCCACACGACAATTCTCTAATATGATTTAAAACTCCTCCATTTATTTTAATTAAATATATTTCTTTTCTTTTATATAGTAATTTATTATTTATTAATTAATTTGCCTATCAATTTGGTGGACCCGTTACAATACAAAACACAAATTGGAAGTAAATATACACTGATGGAATACATAAATTAATTAAGGTAATCAAGAAACATATAAGAATCATATACTATAAAATAAAATTAGGAAAATAAAACAGCTAACTCTGGTCCTTTATAAAAATTACTATTTAGATTTTAATAGTAGAGTTGTTATAAAAAACATTTTTATCCAACGGCCCCAACAAAAAATGATAATACATTTTATAACAAATGATTGTTAAACTTAACAGTTGACGCATACAAATTATATAAAACTCTTTGAACAGTTGTTTAACTTAGATTCATTAATATTCTTTGTTAGGATGAAAATGAACACACACAATTCTAGAAACACTTTCTACAATATTTTTTGAGACACAATTAAATTGTAACTTTTAAAAATAATTGCCCAAATCGTCATTTCTTCTATTCTAAATTTAGGATTCCAACAAATTCAATTAAGATATATTATCGTTTGCAGCCAAAAAAGTATTTTCTTGTTTTTTTGTGTGTTTTACTATAAATCGGGATTACTTCTACAACTTAGCGTCAAATTTCCTTTAATGCTGGCAGCCACATGATAAAATCTATTTAAAATGTTTTATACTCAACATTTTTTCATTACGAAAGTGAGAGTCAAATAATACCAACAGTATTCAGAAACAAAGAATATAGGAAAATAAATTATTTTTTATTTGTTTAGATAAATTATAGATAATTTGTTTTATCAGATTATCTAAGGACAGAGTAGAAATTGTCACTTACCACAAAGTGACACAATTTCCAAATAATAATTTCAATATATTTTTCAATTTTACGATAATAATCTGTATATTATCAAAACCTAAATAGATGAATATTAATCAAATTAATATATATATATATGTATATATATGTATGGTTTATTTTTTTAAGTATTAAAAACACTACTCTTTGTTGTTGTATTCTTTTAGTATTTTTTTTTTCAGAACAAAATTGAAAAACCGAATACTGTAAGATTAATTTTATTATATTGACATTCTAAAAGCAATTCGGATAATCGGCGATTCGGATAGTAGGAGTTCCACTGTATTACCATTTTAAGTGTTGTGAAATTACTTACCCAAACTGTTTTGATTTATTTGGTATAATACAAAATAATAGAGAATTTTTAGCTCAAGGTCCTGCACTAGCACAAATAACTTGGCTACTTGAAAGAATCATTTAAGTACCTAACATACTATTATCTTTTATAAGAAATTGTTGGATTGAGAGATTGTTTCATAAGTTCACATATGTTTTTATTTACTACCTCTATGAATTAGTTTAATGTTTATGTTAAATGTTATTTAACATTCGTTTATATTTTTATAATTGGGTTGCTAGGCAATTGTCTTGTTAGAGAAGTTAGAAAAATAGTATGGTCATTACATCCTTATATTATATAATACGTGAAGCCGGTTTTTGCCAACACAACTTCTTCCTTATTAAAGGAGGAGTAAAATGTGCCTCTGTTCGTAGTTGTGCAATTAGGTCTTAATTATTCCAAATTTCTACTCTGAAGGACACGGGAAGCCCTCAAAGGACGTTTTTTTAGCCATAAATCTGGGGAGAGATTTAAATGAACTGAACCGAACAGCTGTTCAAATGTAAATAATGATTTCCAAAAGGTGGTAACAATGGTGTTTGTAATATTGAGAAGGTTATATATCTGTGATAATGTTAAACAAGGGAAGGTTGTAAGACGGATTTATTCACATTAGGTTGTTAGGCTCCGTACTACTGGACTTGAAGTTCAATGGTAATATAATGGAGTTATTAAATTTATTTAATTAATCATCAGCTGTTAAACAAAACTAAATGAAATGAATATGTTTGAAATAGGCTAAGTAATGTCATGGGGTATTTATACTAACGAATGGGTTTAAATAATGTGAGTAAGATACTGTAAAGAGATTTAATATTGTCATTTTATGTGATACAGTTAACTTACTATTATTTGCAGTCAAAATTCACAAGCTAAGGCAGAAGTCATATGTGTAACGGGTGCAGCGAGTGACAGGGTTGGCACGCATAGCATGCAGGGGTGTCCCCTACTTGTTTTATATTCATAGTTAGTTCAATTTCAACATTTTATAAAGTCCACTAATTTCTATTATTAACAGGATTTGTGATTTATTGCAAGTGCTCTTTATTCCCATTGTTTAATTTTTTATCTCAATAGTACATTTTAATTTCCAATACAACCGCGCATCAGTGTCAACAGAAGTAAGCAATATTTTAAATTTATATGAAACATATTGTCCTTTTATTATACTTATTTAATGGAATGAAATTAAATAGTATCGAACATGGATTTGTAGGTCTTTTGTGCATGGAAGTTGAGTAATCCTATTCAAATGTTAGTAAAAAAGTTCAAATTAGCATTGATAATTTAATTATGCTATTTAGTTGAACTGTCAGGCCTCTGGACTGCGACGCTGTAGACCTTGGCATCTGTAAGGGAGAGCTGGAATTTGTATTGAAATGCATAGATACTTTTCCTATAGAGAGATTTAACAACATAACTGAAGAGATAATTATTACAGAATTGAAAGGGGAGCCTGCACCATGCATCCTGTCTTGCTATAACTATGACCGCCCTGCCACCAATTTGCCTCACCAACCATTGACCAGGTCTGTTACTCACAATGGTGAGATCCATCCCCCACCAAGAGAAAGAAGTCTAGCTGTAACGGGGGATGGCTCAAGTCCAGAAAGTGATCAGGTCACGGGCGGCACTCGGAGGGTTAAAACAAAACTCGGCAGCTGGGCAGAAAATACGATTTATTACAAAAAGTTAAAGAAAATCAGGCTGAAGGCCACAAGAGCAAAATTGTTATTAAACAAAAAGGGTTTCCCCAAAAGCTGATTAGGTATTTGAAATTAAAACAAATTAATCAACTACGTTAATTTGTTTCTAGCTGAGCATATTACGTCCCAACAGGGTCAGTGGCTAACCAAGAACGACCAAGGTGAGACGTCAAACCAACGGACCGGGAATCGGAACGATGGAACAGAAACTCTCAGCCAACGGCCACAAAGTAACGAGCAGACAGCGCAAGTACGAATCTCGGACAGCCTTCAGACAAAAACGTAGAGTAAAAAATGTACTGGCCTAAAGACCCGATACAATTGCCACAATCCTTACAGCCTGGCAAGTGCCATATTGTGAAATTCGAAATTACATAAGGCAAGGTATTCAGGATCTTGAACCAAGACCGGATGTCAAGCAAACACTGTGTCAACATTTTGTAGTATATTATGCCGACAAGCTTGCCCAACCGTTCCTATTGCAGTGAATAGTTAACAACTTCAGGAGATAATATTATAAGATTACTGGTAAATTACCAGCTATGCTGGAATATTACAAGGAGAGACAAAACTTTGAGGTTTATTATTTGTAGTGATTTTATTAATGAATTAGGTGCTATTAAGGGGAAAAAAATCAAGACTTCCCTTAACTGATAATTTCCATGTTACTACTTGATTTCTGATAAACCAATATGAAGCGAACCAATTTAGAGCATTTTTTGACACTCCTAGAGTGTTTAATTTATGAAGCAAAATACTATGATCAACACTGTCGAAGGCCTTTGATAGGTCCATAAAAACTCCAACAATGTAACCCTCTCTATTGACAGATTCAAAAAATTTGACAGGGGCACTCATTTACTGATCTTCCCGAATGGAAACCATGCTGTCATATAGTAAATTGTTTTCTATTAAGTAAAGTATAAATTGTTCATGCGCAAAAATTTCAACGATTTTTGAAATAACCTATAGTTGAGAAATCGGGCAATAATAATAAATATATTCTTTTTCTTGTTTCTTATAAATAGGGATAACTTTTGATACTTTGAGATGTTCAGGGAAGATTCCAGATATGATTGACGAGTTTATTAGGTGTGTTAATATTAGAGCAAGAGGGTATTCAGCAGTTTTTAAAACAGAAACTGGGATCTCATCATGCCCCGTAGAGAAGCTGTTTTTGAGATAATCTAATATAGCTATTACATAATTTACTTCAACCGGTTTAAAATGATATTGTTTATGGAAAAATCTGGATCCACGGCTCTCGTAGCCGGTTCCCATTTGGCCATACTTGTCTTTTACACCAATATCTTTTACTTCATTTTCAAAATGATTATTGAATATATTAGATATTTCTAAAGGGGCAGTGTGCATTTTTTCATTTACTTTAATTGTTATATTGTTCTCAGATTCAATCTTATATTTACCTACTTCTTTATTATACTCCAGGTTATTCTGGAGATATAATCTGATTTAAAATTATTTCTTCAAACAATTTCGTTTTAGATTGACTAATTCTTAATTTATAATTGAGTAAATAAACTGCCTTTAAACTTATTTTTCTCATCGCCATCATCAAATATTTTTAAAGTTTTTTTTTCCAATTTACAAGCCTTTGTTTTTCTTCCATCATGTTACTTGTAATCCATCCACATTTTCTTTATTTAAAAACTCAATTCTCTTAGGAAAAACAGATTCAAAATAGTGTAAAAATGTTTTGATAAAATTATTGTATTTTTCATTAACTGGAACATTATAAATATCATTCCAGGTTTTCTTTTCTAATAATTTTGTAAAAAGATTCATATTATGGTTTGAAAAATCTCTTGATTCATGAGTTGTTCCTTACTTTTGGACAAATCTTCAAACAGTTTCGTTCCAACACTTGACCGTCATGATCTGATACAAGTGTTATCACACCACTAATAGTTGCATATTTTGAGAAAAGTTTGTTTATGAAAATGTTATCAATAGCAGTTTCACTGCCATTGTATATTCGTGTTGGAAAATTGACCAGATAGACCATATTGTGACATTTCAAGATATTTTTAAGCATATCATGTTTATTGGAGCTCCTAAGCACATTTATGTTTATATCTCCACAAATAATTAGGTTTTACATTTTTACTTAATTTACTAATTAGTTTACTTTGTCTATAAATATATCTTAAGAAGAAGAAGATCTGTATATCCCAACAAAAATGAACTTAAATGTATTACTAAATATCAGAATTTGACAATTTTTGACTCACCATCTATGCACATATTTATCAAACGTACCAAAGAATGGCTACTTTCTTTAGAAATGGACGAGGACGCTTATCGTGGCCAATTACAAGGGGGAGATGACCTTGACGCACCCCTCCCTCACCTCTCATTGTTCATTTGACTCTACTAATTTTGCTCCTGTTTCTCGCATTCTGAAGTATAGTTTATTTTCCACTTACGTATGAGATTTGAACTCATCTGATTTATTCATGTCAAGCAAATAAAATGTTTCAACAACTGAGCCTACGCACAGGCTATCTGCCCATGTAGGCTCATTTCCTGTTATTATTATTTAGCTTAAATAATTTCTATATATACACATACATGTTCAAATTTAAACTTTATTTATTTTGTAATATTGTGTTGACTAAGCTTATTTTTTTTTGTAAACTCGTTTCTGACGCTTTTCAATATTTGTATTATTAATATGGAAATAAACGTTAATTCATTCATTCATTAATATTATATATAGATGAATAACATTCGAACTGCTTTTCCTCTTGTAAATGGCACAACGGTTTAAGATTAGTAGGCTGTAACAGAATATTTTACTTTCTCACTATCATAACTCCACCTTTGTTTGAATGGTTTCTAGACAAATTGGAATCTATTATAAAATTATTAATGTTAATTCTGTTAATAGCGGTATCTTTTACATTATGCTCAGTTAAGACCATCAATTGAGGATCTATCTTATTAAGAACTACCTCCAACTGTTCTAGTCTTGAGCCTAGATGCTGAATGTTTTAGTGGAACATTCACAAATTATTATTAATTTATTTATGTTATTGTTTTGAATGGTTTGGTAGTTTAAATTTTGCTTGGAAGATACATTGAAATTTATCCATTGAAATAAATTTGAATAAATAGAAAAAGAATAAAATTGAAATAAACACAATGTTGGTCGAAAATGGCTGACAGTGACTTGCAGTGACTAATCAGTGTATTAATTTTTTACAAGTTTTGGTTAGAACAATAGAAGAAACAACAGGGAAGTGGTTTCAGACTCCATAACTAAGTATTAAATATATTCCTAGTGATGCAGTTTTAATTATTTTACTTAAATTTTTTACTTAAATCCATTTTACATGAAAATACTATAGGTAGTCTTGAGAGTCACATGTTCTTACTGTATAATAACTTTTTTTGAACATAGGAATTCTGAACATTGATAAACACTAGCACCACTATTTAGGCAGAGAATTTAATAGATTTAATTGACTATTGTACAGGTTAAAGTAAAAAGACAATATAACAAGAATTTGCAAAGAAATAATTCTATGACAGAAAGAGCTAAAAGGGAAGCACTACGTTAGTCAAGGAGAGCAATACTGGTTCACTATTGTTTGAACACCTGTGCTAATTGATGTACCATAAGTGTGGTCTCTCATGGCTTATCTCTGGAATGGACTTTGAACCTTGTTTACAATACTATTGTTTATTCTCAGTCTGGAAATAATTAGAGGAGTACCACATTAAAGATAAATGTGTAGACTACAAGTATTAATTGAATACATCAAATGAATACAATCTGCATCAACTTCAACTATAGTACAATATACATTATTTATTGATTAATGCAATTGTAGACCAGTATAAGGTTTCACATGATAGGAATTGAAAATAGATGAAGCACAATGAGTTCGAAAATTGTACAAGTATTAAACAACCAATAAATAAATCAAGTCCTGTAAATATACCTGCAGGCAACATTGTTATTAGAAATCGGGCTCAGGCAATTAAAATTGCTTCTAAATCTCCAACAATACAGAATTGCAACAATAATAAAGAAAAAATTGTTGTTGAAAAACCTCTCTCTACGGGGAAAACTAAATGTGCATGTAAAACAGTTGACTGTCAGACAGATATACGGTTTTCAACAATTTCAATGACTCATGAGTTACTAAATAATCAATGGTTAACAGATGAAATGGTACAAAAATACTTGAATCTTATCACTGAAAAACTATTAGGAAATAAATCATGCACTATTATTAACCCTCTGATAGTGCACGCGGTAAAAAGTATTGAGGATTTTTACCATTTTTTGGACCCTCTCGACTTAAAAAACAAGGAATGTATTCTAATGCCCTTAAATGACTGTCAAAACTTGTCACAAGGAGGTGGCTCCCACTGGAGCACACTGGTGTATGAACGCCAAGGACAGGATTTTTACCACTACGATTCCAAAGGAAATTACAATTTTCCGGACGCTCGAGTAGTAGCCGCAAAATTTTTGTTTTACCTAACCGGGAAAAATATAACTCCAACAGTTAAACAAATAAAGGGGCCAAAGCAAAGTAGTTATAATGGTGTGGATTACGGAGTTTATATGTTGTATTGTATAGAATTTGTTGTCCAAAATATTTTAAGTAAGGCTTATCCAAATGTGGTAGCATTCGAAGATTGTGTGATTGCAGAAACTGATTTAATGGTGAAGCGCTCTACTGTGGCATATATTTTAAGTAATGTAATGCATATAAATTATGAAATGTTACTAGCTTTAATAAAAATAAAGAATTATACTCAGATGGAAGGTGAGGATGTCCTGATGAAAAATATTAGTAACCCTAATGGAAAACAAAAAATCAGTTACCTAAACAAAACCAAACAAACACATGTTAATCCAAATGTGGAGACAAAAAACAGATATAAACTACTGTCAGATATACAAGGTAATGAGAAAGAAATCAGAAATGAAGATATAATGATAAAAATAAAGAACACGCAAACTACAAAAAGGATACATGGAGACATAAATAACAAGAGAAAATACCAAACTGGATCAGTGACTCGCAACAGAATATTAATAATAGCAGACAGTCAAGGCAGACAACTACCTGTACACCTAAATAACCAGATGGATCAAGAAGTATCAGTGTTTGGACATATTCAACCAGGAGCCCCAATTGAAATAATTATGAAATCTGCTCTTGAGGAAATAAAATTAAAAAATTTTTCAACATGATTTTGTAGTGCTGATTGGTGGAACAAACAATGTAGCCAATAATTAATTTAAGCAAAAACAACTAAAAAAGCAAAACATGACAGAATTTATTGGCTCAAATATTAAAATGTTTAGTAAAACAAATTTAATACTAGCCACCATTCCTTATAGATATGATTTAAAGGAAGAGGACCAGCAAAAGAAGCGTATCAAAGAAATAAACACAGAAATACGTAAAATTGTTTACATCCTTAATCTTGTAAACAATGGCATGAAAATACTCCTTCTTGATCTACACTTGTTACAAAGATGCCATCATACGAATCAAGGGTTTCATATTAACAAAAGCGGAAAAAAGTGGATAGCTAAAGAACTGAAGCAGTTACTACAAGCCTCCAAAAGTGTTTCTTCGAACGTAGCTCCTGTGAAACATACAATTACCTCTAAGCTTTCACTACATTCCAAAAAAGGGATGAAAATTGCAAATAAGACGGAACAAGAAAGCACCAAAGAAAGAGAGGCATTTGAGAATCCAATAGCAGATATCAGTGACCCACACTGAGCACCTAGTGTAGCTCAGTATACTTGGCCTGATGTTGTTCTACCCAGAGCAAATGAAAACCCTAAAGTATGTGGAACATCCAATTCAATGCGCCTCAACTGTAATACAAGCCTAATAGGAGGAACAGATGCCACCCCTGGCCTACCTACTACACCCCTGAACAAAAGAGAGAGAATATCTAGTACACACAGAACCAGCCACGTTGAAGAAGCTTCTATACTCTGATTATCGAAAGAAAGTGACTGGCGGAGCGGCCGCGCGGCGACCAAGTTTAAGTACAAACATTCTATTTCACAACCTTGTAGAAACGTAAAAAAGAAAGTTATAAATTTCCAATAAACGGTGTTTAAATAGTCAGTTAAGTACGTTTTCAGCACATGTTTTAAACATTTTGTATCTTATTCCGATTAATTAATATTTGTAGTTATATTTTTTTAAACACGAATTGGAATTAAAATTTTTGCATTTGCCATTTTCGATGTAGAATAACTGTGATTAGAAGCATCAGAAAAATATTTCTTGTAGAGAATTACTAGTCGACATTCTTAGGAACAACATATTAAAAACTGAGATCCCTACGAATACAATTAACGACGTTATTAATTTTTTCCAAATGTACTGTTAACTCTGTTATTTAAAGTCGTTCATGAATGAGCTTCGCGTGACATTTTCTTTGAATAACATTATTTATAACTCATTTAGAACTTGCACTTTTTATAATAAAGGATTACTGAAATGGATTAATATATGAATTGAGTTTCTTTGAGAGCAGTGCGCGGCGTTCTACGGCGGAGGTACAGTCAGGACCTAGTGTGCCCATTTTGTTCGCGCGCACCACCGCCACGGCCATCGCCAACCCCAGCGTCTCGGCCTTTCCTGTACAAAAATAGCACCCTCTTCCACGAAAATTGAACCGTTATACCTACCATATGGCTGGGGGAAATTTCTTGCTTTTAGTTTAGTAGATGCGGTGACTGAGTGATGTTCGTGGGTGTGTTATCATTATTCTTCAATATAAGTGATAGAATGCTTTGAGTTGGTATTTTAATTGTAATTGAACCTGTTTTAAAGTTATTTTGTGAAAATAAACTTTAGTGTTTGAGAATGGAGCAACGTAACGAGAATGAACCAAGGAAAAGTAGAGGAAGACCTAGGACTCGAACGCCAAAGAAACGAAATATTTCGGGCCGAGGCGTACCTATGAAAGGACAGTCGAGAGAAATTGTGTGCAAAGTGCGGGAGTATTTTGACAGAGAAAAAGCGAATCAAGGTCCTTTGATTACAGTTAATAATTCAATACAGCGAACTGCAGATGCACTTAAAATACATAAAAATACAGTTGTGCGAGTTTGCAAGGAAAAACACGTAAAAGTATTACAAAATGAAAATAATAGTCAACTTTCAACTCCAGGAAAAGAGAGGAAACGGGAGAAAACTGTAACAAAACTTGATGTATTTCAGGAAGACGCTGTACGAAGACACGTGTATCAATACTACATTAGAAAAGAATATCCGACCTTGAAAAAACTATTTTCATCGTTGAGAAATGAAGATCTGTTTCACGGCTTTTGTAACGTATCGCCTTTAAGAGGTCGTTACATTAATTACTTTGCTTAGTTTATTCAATTAAATTATTTAATAAATTAACTTTTCTTTGAATTCTTTTTATGAAATCTCTTTTTTCTCAGGGTCTAAAACGGGTAATTCGGTGAGATGACGTAGTATAATGAAACAAATGTTATTTTACAAAATTTAATTTATTTTACATTATTCAAAATCATTACGTTACTCTAATAGTATTTGCAATACAATAAAATAAGATTGAAAATTGTATTATCTAAAACTAGATAATTTCTTTTAAGTTAAATAAATCATTTAAATTTGATTTACAAAATCATTATTAACTTTTTTTTTTATCAGTAATTTATTCTAACAACTTATCTGAGTTATATCACTATGGATGATGATGGGATCCATCTCATGTCCTATCGTATACTCAACGAAACGGAAATTCAAAGTAATATCAACTTTAATTCATAGCCACAACTTTTAGTTAGCACATTTAAAACGCACAAGTGTTTCAACACATTCTCCCGGAAATGTAGCCCGGTACCGGTGATGTCAATGGAGGACGATCCTCGTCGATCTGCAAGTATTTGCCGAATGGGGCGAGGAACGTTCTTCAACCGTTGAAGTCGGATTCCCGCCTTTTTTCCTTTGGGTACGCGACTATGACCCTTCTGGGTATATCACGATGTAGCTGTTTTGACAGCTGCTGCGGCCTACGGGCAAATTTGGAATCATATGTCCCGTTCTGATTGGTTCGTTTCAGAACTCGTCATCTGAGTTCTTTTACTGCACATCAGTCACTTGTGACATGGTGGGGTTTAATGGAAAATAACCAACCGACATGTCGATGCTTGTCTCACGCTGCTACGTCGTAACTTTGCTGACTGTTTAGTTTCAGACATTCCCACATGTTTTGATAATTCTTGGAATGAACCCACTCATCCTGTTTCGAACAAAGAGTTTTGTTTACTGTGATTTATTGCTGGGGCCTCATCTGTCCCACGGTTATTTTCCACACGACAATTTTCTAACATGATTTGAAACTTCTCCATCTATTTTAATTAAATATATTCCTTTTCTTCTATATAATAATTTATTATTTATCTAAATTAATTAATTTGCCTATCAATTTGGTGGACCTGTTACAGTACCCCCCGATTTTTTGCGATGTGTGAGTAACGCGAGTCAAAAAATCTTGATTTTAAATACGATTCACCAAATTGTCGGTTGTTCCTCAGATAAGTTTCAGTTTTACAATATTTATTATATCTAGTAAATTAAGTCTATTAACTATTCTATAATTCAATATCAGATTACATATTCTATTGCAATACATCATTATTTCCTTATTAATAATTAAGAATCCATATTTATCAAAATAAGTCCCTTAAATCATTAATACCATTCAATTAATTACAATTCAATAAATCATAAAATTATTAATTACAAATTAGTCATTCATGATTAAAAAATTCAAAAAATTCATCACATCCTACACAGTTATCAATAAAAATCAATAATTCAAAAGTTACATTTATTAAACAATAATCCAATAAATCAAAATTGTTAACTAACAATTCTATAATTTATAAATCAAAAGTTTAACAACTCATTTCATCGTACATAATTGTTCATAAAAAGTTAATATATTTTTAATTATTACAAGTTGTCAATCAAAAATCCATCAGTCTTGGATTAAAAATTATCAAACAAAATTATACATTACATACTGAAATTCATACATCAACAATTAATACATCTTTAAGTTCTATACAAGTATTTATCAAAATTAATTAATCATTAAATTATGATTTCTTTTTAATCATTAAATGATTAGTATTCATTGACAAATTATCTCATTTGCTAATACCATTTCAAAAATTATACATCTAAGATCAATACATCATCAAAAATTATACAAGTTCTTATTTAAAATCAATGACTCATTTCACAATATGAAATCATCCATCAAAATACACAAGTCATATATCAAAATCAACAAAATATAAGTCATCAATTACTAGGTTACACTTCAAAATTAATTAATTATCAACTTACTTACAGTTATTATATTTCAACATCATCATTAAAATCACATGACTATTCATCACAATAACATGTTATATAGTTCATTAATTTATAAATGAATCATCATTTATTTATTTTAAGTATTTCATCAACCTCCTATATTAATTTATCAGTCATTTTTTCAATACCCTGTCATATATTTCAAATAAATTCTCAACTCTTTTAACCATTTTTAAATTCTCAACTTCGACATCAATCCTTTAATCCGTCTTTAAATGCAAGTATCCATATTCAATCCATTACCCATTTTTAAATGCAAGTATCCATATTCAATCCATTACCCATTTTTAAATGCAAGTATTCATATTCAATCCATTACCCATTTTTAAATGCAAGTATCCATATTCAATCCATTACCCATTTTTAAATGCAAGTATTCATATTCAATCCATTAATCCGTCTTTAAATGCAAGTATCCATATTCAACCCTTAATCCGTCTTTAAATGCAAGTATCCATATTCAACCCTTAATCCGTTTTTAAATACTAAAATCTTGTTTCATTCCTTTAAACCTTCTTTAACTTTACAAATAAATTCTCAGTCCTTAAACAATCATCAAATTTTCAAATACATTCTCAAACCATTATACAATCTTTAACATTCTCCAATAAATCATCACATCTTATACAAGTCTTTACATTTTTAAATGAATTTTCAATCATTACACATTAACAAGTTTTTACATTGTCAGGTCAGTTATCAATTACGAATAATTTTCAAGTACATTCATAATTATTAATTAATTATTAAATCACTTAATACATTCTTGTATTAATACATCATTGTATTTTAACTCAATAAGTCATCATATTATACTTATTGTCTACTTGGAATGGAATTCATTAGTCCTGAATCAAAGTTATCAAATAAAACCATCTATTGTATATCAGAAATACATGGTACACATATCATCAAATTATATACAAATACTGATTAATCTCAATGATTTATCAAATCCTATTTTAATACAAGAATAGTTTGTATTATACATTGTTTACTAACCAACAGATACATTACATAATTCTTTGTCATTGATGCAAGTTATTATTATTATTTATTAGCTCATCATAAAAAACATTTTAATTATTTCAAGAAAGTTACATTATTATTTGAATTAATATCTATTCCTACACATTTGTTGATGCATATTAGAAAATTACTGTTGAATACAATTGCCATTCTTTCATTATCAAAGATTCATTATTTATAAATTATTTATACTTTTGTTTTGTTATTTACTTGTTATATATTATCTATTCATTACTATTATCTTTTCATACACATTTATATCATATTTTATTTTTATTTATTAGTTTGGGACATGTTGTCAAGTTGTTGCTACGCCAGTGGGGCCTGATGTCACTGCACGTACTTTGGGATAGTTCATTTACAATGCCATAGTGTTCAAGTATGGGCCAGTGTTCTGGAACATTGTAATTGTTCTTGTAGAATATTGGTTTTCTTCAGAAGTTATTGCTTATTATGACAAAAGCTTAAAAACATTCACTCACTTTTATAAAACTGGAAACGGTCCACGTGAAAAGTTTTACACTGGTTCGCACTCATGTTCATTCCAAGTTTCGAATGTTTGAACACTACAATTAAGTTCAGTGAATATCTGATTCACAAGTCTATGGGTCTCGAGAGACTATAAACAGCAGAACAAAGATTGTCTTATGTGGCCAACTGGTTGATGTACAAGTTGTTGTTCTCGAACATGTGCTGTTGTCATAGTGTAGACAGTTGGACGTGCCTCTTCAATAGGATGAGTCATCATCCGGCATGTCCCTGCGATGACAGCTCAACTACGTCACAGGTCTGGCGAGGTAGTGTCGTCGCGTTCCGGACCCCCATCTGTGTGGCACCGCACCTTTCCACATGTCCATGCGTGTCTGTCTTTCACAATGTTCCTAATGTCCAAAACAGTCTCAACTAGTTTCACTGAAAGTTTGTTTCGGCACAAAGTCTTTTTATTCACATGACCACTTTGATTACCTTTTCCATTAAGTAATACATATAACTTGCTTCAATTACATGCTGTTAATTATAGCAATAGCCTGTTTTTAATTGCATCAGCAATTAATTGAAGTAAAAAATTGTTTACAAATATTTAAACATATTCATATTCAATCATCTTTCATATTGTCTATTATTACTTGTGTATACACACATATTACTTGTGTACAAAACTTTAATTATTCATATATCTACTAATGTTGCTTTGACATACTTCAGATTGACATAAATGAAGTTAATTATCATTATTAAGTTTGAAAATTTTTAATAACTCATTATTGGTTGTTCATTGTTGACATAAAATTAATTAATCATATTTTCAATTATGTTTTACTCATGTTAAACTTTTTTAAATTCCATCACTTATTATTTGCATCAATGACAAAATAAAATTTATTTGCAATATATTACAATCAAACATTGTCATTACATTATAATCATATTAAATTGTGATTTCTATCACTCATTGTCTACACCAATGTTAGTACAACAGTTTATCAACAAATTTATAATAACACATCTACAATGTCTCAATCTATTTTTACAATATTATATTTCAAAATTATTAATCTATTGGTGTCTATAACATGACTTTGGTAAATGGGGACTTGCCATGCTACAGATCACTGTAAGCTTTTAGTTTTTAGACGCTATTGTCAAGGTTAACCAACACCTGAAACTGATATACTGTGCCATTGTGTGATTAATAGAGTACTTGGCGTTGAATAATTTAGAATTTGGAAAGTGACTAGTTGTAATTATGGTCGAATCGTACTGCTATTAACCACTGGCTATTCTCCCTTCATAAAATTCTTATGATGATTAAACATCATAAACATCTATAATAGCATATACAATGTACATACTTGAGTTATTTCAACATTAACATACACAAGTTGCATTAAAAAAGTATTATAAAGAATTTCCTTTACATCTTAGTCAAACATAGGTATCATCTCATCATATTCAATATCAGAATTACATTCATCTGATTACTTTCCATATAAACAGAAACAAGTCATTGTAGCAAAATACTTTTCAAAAATCTCCTTCAATCGTATTTGTTAAACACTTCCCTGAATCATTTCATATTGTTGTCTGAGCAATATTCATTATAAACATAAATAGTTTATAAATACAAAGTGTTTTTAAAAATCTTGGTACATTTTAATCTAACATACATAGCACATTCTACCAATGTTGTATTCAAATATGGATATAAACCAGTTATATCAACAAGGTAGTTTAAAGAATCTCCCTAAATCAGCTTGGTATCATATCAATCTCCTATTATCATTTGCTTTATATTCATTTAGTCATTTCAAGATAAGTATAAACAAATTACAATAACACAGTATTGTAAAGAAATTCTCCTTTCATTATGTTAGCAGAGTGTACACAATGTGTGTCTTTGGATTATATTCAATATCAACATACAAGAGTTACAAAAGCAAAGTATTACATTATACTTTAATTACTTCATCATGGTTTAACATTTCTTTGAGTCATATCATATTATTATTTAAATCACTTTTACCATAAACATTGACAAGTCATTATAACATTGTTTAGCATTAACCAGTTATCATACAAAGTTTTACCAGATAGGCCTATCTCACCTATTTCATTTTATGTGAACCTAGTCATTGCATTATTATTTGGTTCATATTTTGTTTATGTATACATGGGTTATGTCAACAATATATTTTAGTAGATCTCCATACTTCTTTCTAGTTTTACTCATTTATCATGTTATTATTTTAAAATATTCAATATAAACATTCATGGATTATGAAGCGAGCTACTATAAAACATCTCCTCAAACTATCTCGTTCTCACATAAAAATCATTTTGTTATTAATGTTGTATTTATTTAACACATATTATTATCAAAGTTTCATTTAAATCGTTTAATATCTTTCATATTCAATAACAACTCTCTGGTTATTATTATTTTTCACAAACTGTTAATTAGGCCTACCATATATTTATTATTGTGACATTTGTAGATAATTTTCTTTTAACAGTCATTTTTACCATTAAAGATATTTATTTATCATCTTAGTTTAACATGAATGTCATATTATTTCAGTGTTATATTTAAATCTCCTATTCAATCACAAATTCACCTTACTGTTAATATTACAATTTTTCAACTAGGCCTATTATTTGTTTATTATTAAATGACCTATTTAAACATTCTTCTAGTTAAATATCATCTCTACATTTTCTTTATTTATTTTTATATAACCCCCCTATCATTATTAAAGTTTCCTTGCTTCAATCACTATTTATTTATTATTTCTAAGTAATTTTTTAGTGAACATCTAAGTTTATAGTTTAGTTTTCTGAGCAAATGTAGTTATCCGAGAGCACTGATTTAAATTTTTTCTTTTTATATTTAAAGTTTGAGAAGCATGAGATATTATAGTATCTCATCACATAGTTTACAAAGTCTTCCATGTCTACATCAAAGTTTTCACCCCCCATCATATTATTTTTAACTTCCTTTTGTTTGTTTAGGCCCCAATATTTATTTATGATCTCCATTTCAAACTTGAAGAACTCATTCAATTCTTCTAACCTATTATTGATTGTTTTTAGTTTTTTATTTTCTTGACATTTGAAGTCATCTACTACACTTTCTAAATTAAAGTTACCAAGTGCTAGGGTTTTGTTTATTTGTTCTACTTTGTTATCTAACACTGTGTTTAGATACCCTATCATTTCATTATTTATTTTAGGCCTACTCATTTTATTATTTATTTCATAACCTATTTCAGTTAGTGTTGCATTTGCTTTTGAGTGTTCATCTAGCTCATACTCAACAAAGTCTACATTTACTCTTTTAGTTTCATTGACAAAGTTGTCTTTAGTACTCCCTATCCTATCATCAACTTCTTTTATGTGCTCATTAGCTTTCATATTAGATTCATTGTCCAGACCTACTACATCATTATTTACTTCTTTTATATCAACACTTTTTCCATCTAACCTTACATTTATTTCATCAAGTTTAGAGTTTATTTTATTGGTTATGTTTACCAGCAAATCTAACCTCACATTAGTTTCCTCCTCATTTAAGTTCATCTTATTATTATTCATCTCTTTCATCTTACTACCTGTTCCTCCTAGCTTAACCTCAATCTGCTCCAGTTTGGTGTTTATGTCATTATTTACTTCTAACAGCAACTCTATTTTATTGGACAATAGGCTGTCCTTATCATTATTTACTTTGATAGGTTCTTGCCTATCTTTGTTCTCTACTTCATTCACAACATTAACCTCCTTTATCTCACTAACTTTATTTTCAACTTCATTTATTTCATTTACTACATTATCCTTCTTTACTACTTTACTGTCTTTGCTACCATCTACTCTTACCTCTTTTAGTTTGTTTATAAGTTTATCTTCAAACTTATCTATTCTTTCATTTACATCTCTCCTAAGCTCATCTAGTTTCACATTATTTTTTCTATTCATCTCTACCATATCATTATTGATCTTGTCAAATTTAGTATTCATACTTTCATTTAAACTATTTAGTTTAGTTTCTAAGTTATCATGTTTATTGTTTATATCTACTATGTTTACATTTATGTCATTGAGTTTAGTCTCAAAATTATTTTGTTTAGTATTCATATCTACTATGTTTACATTTATTTTCACTAGCATGTCCATTATACTGGACAGTGTGTTTTCTTTATTTAAATCTGCCCTAACTTCATCAGATTTATCTTTATTTTTATTTAAGTTAGATTCCCTAACTATGCTCAAAGACACATCGGAGTCATCAGAGTCCACCTGCGTGTCCTCCACAATGTTTATATTTGCCATTGTTATGCAAATTTTAATAAAATACAAAATATGATTTTATATAATTCTTTCTTTTAAATTTTGAGTTTAAATCAGATAGGCCTATATTAAAATATTTTTAATTCATTATTCTTATCATATCGCCTAGCCTATAACACTTTTCACTTATTCAACTTTAAATATTTTTTGAAAAGATTAAAATTTACTACTTATACCACGTCGTCTCACGTTGTGCGCGCCATTCTGTAACGTATCGCCTTTAAGAGGTCGTTACATTAATTACTTTGCTTAGTTTATTCAATTAAATTATTTAATAAATTAACTTTTCTTTGAATTCTTTTTATGAAATCTCTTTTTTCTCAGGGTCTAAAACGGGTAATTCGGTGAGATGACGTAGTATAATGAAACAAATGTTATTTTACAAAATTTAATTTATTTTACATTATTCAAAATCATTACGTTACTCTAATAGTATTTGCAATACAATAAAATAAGATTGAAAATTGTATTATCTAAAACTAGATAATTTCTTTTAAGTTAAATAAATCATTTAAATTTGATTTACAAAATCATTATTAACTTTTTTTTTTTATCAGTAATTTATTCTAACAACTTATCTGAGTTATATCACTATGGATGATGATGGGATCCATCTCATGTCCTATCGTATACTCAACGAAACGGAAATTCAAAGTAATATCAACTTTAATTCATAGCCACAACTTTTAGTTAGCACATTTAAAACGCACAAGTGTTTCAACACATTCTCCCGGAAATGTAGCCCGGTACCGGTGATGTCAATGGAGGACGATCCTCGTCGATCTGCAAGTATTTGCCGAATGGGGCGAGGAACGTTCTTCAACCGTTGAAGTCGGATTCCCGCCTTTTTTCCTTTGGGTACGCGACTATGACCCTTCTGGGTATATCACGATGTAGCTGTTTTGACAGCTGCTGCGGCCTACGGGCAAATTTGGAATCATATGTCCCGTTCTGATTGGTTCGTTTCAGAACTCGTCATCTGAGTTCTTTTACTGCACATCAGTCACTTGTGACATGGTGGGGTTTAATGGAAAATAACCAACCGACATGTCGATGCTTGTCTCACGCTGCTACGTCGTAACTTTGCTGACTGTTTAGTTTCAGACATTCCCACATGTTTTGATAATTCTTGGAATGAACCCACTCATCCTGTTTCGAACAAAGAGTTTTGTTTACTGTGATTTATTGCTGGGGCCTCATCTGTCCCACGGTTATTTTCCACACGACAATTTTCTAACATGATTTGAAACTTCTCCATCTATTTTAATTAAATATATTCCTTTTCTTCTATATAATAATTTATTATTTATCTAAATTAATTAATTTGCCTATCAATTTGGTGGACCTGTTACACTGTCTGTCTTCACTTAGAAAGATATTAACAGAATTAGGGTTTATGTGGAGAAAATTTTCGGGTAGAAAAGTGATTATGGAGAGAAGTGACATCGCTGCCTGGAGATGCAGTTTTCTTCGCCAAATAAAAGACGAGAATTTCGATAGTATAATTTGGCTAGATGAGACTTGGGTCAATGCTAGGCATTGTTTGAAAGAAGGATGGACTGATGAGTCACTGCAGGGGACAATGGCAACGCCTGTAGGAAAAGGTGAGCGGTTGATATTATGTCATGCAGGTTCTTCAAAGGGGTTTGTTGAAAATTCCCTCTTACTATTTAAATCCAAAAAAACTGGTGACTACCATGAAGATATGGACCACGACAAGTTATACAATTGGTGTTCTGAAACTATGCTAAATAACCTAGAAGAGCCTTCATTAATAGTCATGGACAATGCTCCGTACCATTCGAAGCAAATTGATAAAGCTCCTACAACCAAAAATAATAAAGCTGACATCATTGAATGGCTACATAGAACAAATGTTCAAGCTACAGCCGAGTTAAAAAAATGTGAACTTTTGGAGTTAGTGAAACTGCACAAATCCCAGAACAAAAGATATTATGTAGATGAATTGATCGAGAGCAGGGGTCACAAAGTGATACGTTTACCACCTTACCATTGTCATTTTAATGCGATTGAGCTTATATGGGCTCAAGTTAAAGGGTATGTTGCAGAAAACAACAAAAGGTTTACTGTTGCTGAAGTTGAACGGCTCACTAAAGAAGGAATTCATCGCATAAGTGCTGAGAGGTGGAAACAAGTAGTGAACCACACAAAACAGGTCATTGTCGATGCATGGAAAAACGAAGGAGTAATGGAAGAAGCTGTTGAGGAAATGATTATATCTTTGGGAGACAGCAGCAGCTCCGAGGAAGATTCCTGTTCAGAAGATTCTAATAATGGTGACGACCCAATGGAAGGTATCAGGGAACTAGTGTTTGAAGAGTACTAACTCACAACTGTAGTGTTCAACAGTGTATTTGTGTGTTTTTTATTTATCACTTGAGTACTGTATATATTAGTCATTTATCGATATTATTATTATTATCAAGAAATATACTATTTCTTTTTATTTGTAAATACAGTCAAATAGTGTTTTATTATCTCTATTAATACTTACGAAAGTTTGGTGACTTGTGGTTTTGAAGGACGCAATGTGAGCCTGAAGGGGATGCGCCACTGTTTTTGGGCTGTTACTGTACTTTGACTGGATAGCGGACCGCTGCACCAGGTTTGTACTAATTTTTCTATATTAATTGATTACGGGTATATTTAGTGAAATTTAAGGTTGCATAGAAGTTTGTATTGATGATTAAAATTATGTTATGCATATAGAGGAAAAACTAAATTTAAATAAATATTATTAACAGAGTTAACAGTACATTTGGAAAAAAATTAATAACGCCGTTAATTGTATTCGTGGGGATCTCAGTTTTTAATATGTTGTTCCTAAGAATGTCGACTAGTAATTCTCTACAAGAAATATTTTTCTGATGCTTCTAATCACAGTTATTCTACATCGAACATGGCAAATGCAAAAATTTGAATTCCAATTCGTGTTTAAAAAAATATAACTACAAATATTAATTCGTCGGAATAAGATACAAAATATTTAAAACATGTGCTGAAAACGTGCTTAACTGACTACTTAAACACCGTTTATTGGAAATTTATAACTTTCTGTTTTACGTTTCCACAAGGTTGTGAAATAGAATGTTTGTACTTAAACTCGGTCGCCGCGCGGCCGCTCCGCCAGTCACTTTCTTTCGATAATCAGAGTATACAGTAAATGATTTGGCCACTTCGCCGGAACCAGTCACCCCCAGCCACACCCCAGAAGTAAACGGCAGTTGTTTTATACCGGCTAAAAATCATGAATCACCTTTCAGAGGCTTCAAGACTCCGGAATCAGAAATCATAGATCTTGGCCTGCTGCAACATGTAATTTGTAAAGAAAAGAATTCTTCTGATGTAAATAATAGAATAAAAGAGAAAACTAACTATTTTTTAAGGAAACATGTAAAGAAACACAAAAAAACTTAATATCACTATTCCATCAAAACATTCAACATTTGAGCTCAAAAATAGATTTTTTACAAGTTACATTAGAGGAGCTAAAACCTAACATTGTTATTCTGACTGAACACAATATGAAAGAAGAACAAATTGACCGTTTTAACTTGAGAAATTATAAAATAAATAATCAATTTTATAGACAAAATTTTGGTAGAGGGGGAGGGGTTATGCTGTTAAGTAAGTTAGAAATAAATAGCAAAAAAATATCAATTCCTAAAGCCTTAAGTGATTTAATATTAGAAGAAAAGCAATTTGAGTTTTGTTCCAATAAGTATGGTATTGGAAGATTCAAATTTGCTTTAGTAGGTATTTACAGATCACCTTCCTCAAAAGTTATAACATTTTTTGACAGGTTAAGCTTACTTTTAGACTTCTTAAGTAAAAAGAATGAAACAATCATAGTGGCTGGAGATATAAATATTAATGTACTTAGACAATCCAGGGAAAATCTTATGTTAAGAAATACTTTAAAAAGTCATAATATGCGCTATTTGGTTGATTTTCCTACACGTGTAACTGATAACACAAAATCAGCTATTGATAATTTTTTTGTAAAAAATATTCCAACTGATTCCTTTTCGGTTGGTGGAATTGTAACCCTACTATCTGACCACGACGGGCAGATGTTAGAAATAGCTTCCCCAAACATACAAAAACTGCATGATCTGGCTATCATTAAGGAATCTCGTAGTTTTACAACTGGAAATATTGAGGTATTTTTAAAACTCTTAAATAGAGAGACATGGCATGAGGTTTTTATGGCACCAGTTACAGAAAAATTCTCAATCTTTTTCGGCATATTAAAATTTATTTTTGATCAAGCCTTTCCTAAGAAAATGATTTAAAAAATTAAATCTAAAAAAAGTTGGTTTTCCGAAGAATTGAGACAAGAAAGAAAAGAACTTATTCAAATAAATACAACATTAGGAACACAAAAACATCGTACCTCAATTAAAGCTTTAAAAGATAGAACCCACAAATATAAACAAAAATTAAATAGGTTCAAAAAAAGTTATTATGATAGAAAAATAGCAAAATCTTCTAATATACAAAAAACAATATGGGGTATAATAAATAACGAAGTAGGGGAAAACAAAAGAGAAACTGATAACATTACCATAGAAAATAAGGGGAAAGTGTGCACGGATCCAATAGAAATATGCAATTTATTGAATAATTATTTTGTAAATCTAGTTAAGAATGTCAATATCCCTAAACCCATTGAAGAAAACATCAATAATACTAGCAATAGCCAGTTAGGACAAAATATAAAATCATCTTTTAACTTAAAGCCAGTTGAACAAGATGAAGTTGAAAAAGTAATTTCATTGCTCAAGAATAAATTATCATCTGGATATGATGAAATTCCGGTAAAAGTACTGAAAGCAGCTAAATGTCACCTTAGCATGATCCTAAAACATCTAATAAACTCCTCATTTATAACAGGACATTTTCCAGATCAACTCAAAATTTCCAAAATAGTACCAATCCACAAAAAAAATTGCAAAAAGGCCATTTCTAACTACAGACCAATTTCCTTGTTGCCCACTGTATCCAAAATATATGAAAAATTAGTGTGCAACCAGCTAAAACAATACTTAGAATAGATTGATTGATAATATTCAACATGGATTTCGCAAAGGAAAATCAGTTATTACGGCAGCTTTTTCATTTATAGAGTCCATTATAGAATCAGTTGATAAGGGCGAGGTTCATAAAATCATTACCAAACACAATTAAAAAATGTAATAATGAACAAAAATTTAAAG
This sequence comes from Stictocephala bisonia, assembly GCA_035578905.1. Classification (NCBI taxonomy): domain Eukaryota; kingdom Metazoa; phylum Arthropoda; class Insecta; order Hemiptera; family Membracidae; genus Stictocephala; species Stictocephala bisonia. The sequence continues at coordinate 140,300 of JAQJVL010001596.1, read as the reverse complement.
AAAAATTAAAAACCTACCTCACTGAAAATCTAATATATTCTTTTGAAGAATTTTATTATTTAAGTATTTAACTTGTGTGTCACTGTCATTATTTTTTAAACTATATGTATGCATGTACTCATACATTCTTCAAATATGTAGTTTTGTTTCTCTCTTTTACATTTTTTTTGAATAGAATATGACCTCTAGTATGTAAGGATTGTATGTATGACACTATTCAGTTGTACACTGTACCTATAATGAATAAAGATAATTTGAATTTTGAATTTGAAATGTTAGCCAGAAGCTCAAATTTGTTTCTTAGTGGGATTGAAATACTTGATGATAAACGCAGCGAATAACAACAGAGCTGCGTGTATTTCGCTGACAGAAATTTAACTATCTTCACTGTTGTTTTTCATTTCACAATTTCCTCATCTCTCTGAATCACAAGTAATAGTAAGTTTGAATTTTGTACTTCCAGAGATATGATTTTGCTGTTAGCTTCAGCCAAATCCTTATTTAAGACTTAATCCATTAAATTTAAGTTTTCAATAGTCTAATACCGTGTCATTCCCCTCGGCAGTCTACTGAATGTCAACTTCATCATCTTGATTACTTGAACTATTACCTCCATTATTAACTTCTTTAGTTGTTTTATTATATTTATCCCAGATCCAGTCAGTAACTATGCTTGTACAATTTAAATGATGCATTTATTACAAGTTCATTTATGACAGAGAGGGGTTGATTTTTTAATGTTTTTGGAACGTGTACAACATGTATATTTTGTGAGTTTTTTCATTTTAGGAAGTGAACAAATTAAAAATATATATCTCAAAAATTGTTTGTGAAATGAGCATATTATTATTTAAAATAATGTAAAACAATTTATAAATTTTAATTAGTATATATTCCCTCATTAACTTTACCATAGTTAATTGTATTCCAAGTAATATTCAAATACTACTTCAATATTTAATCATAATGTACTGATTACTATAAGTTTTGTATGATATTAAAAATCAATTCTCAACAATATTATAATCTTATTGCTGCACTCAAACAGATGCTCAATATAGTTGACAGAAAATGTAAACAACAGCTGATGTAGTCTGTGAACACATGAATTCTCATACATAGTGTTAAAACACTATCGTCACCAGTATCTTACAGCTATCCGACAAGCAAAAAGGGTAGCAAATGAAGAATTCATCAATAATGCTTCAAACAAGTGCAAAGCAGCTTGGTCGATAATTAACAAGGCAGCTGGTAAGACATCGAAAGGCAACATAACCTCCGAACTATCTGCTGATAACTACAATCGGTTCTTTGTGACTTCGGTTGAAGAAATGTGCAATAGTGTGAGTTCTTCTGTGGATGATTCTGTGCATAGAGTGGAGGTGTTGAAAATCCCAAGTGTGCAGTGTGAATTTCATGAAGTGACATGTCAAGAAGTATTCAAGGTTATCTCCTACTTAAAAAATTCTTATTCTAAGAATATTTATGGTCTGTCCAGTGCCTTACTGAAACAGGTGGCTGACACAATTGTACAACCTTTAACTTTTTGTATCAACAACTGTATAAAGGAGGGTGTTTTTCCCTCTAGCCTAAAGCTTTCACGGGTAGTTCCGATTTATAAAAAGGGGTTACGCTCAGATCCAAGCAGCTTCAGGCCTATCTCTTGCATACCAATACTAGGTAAAATTTTTGAAAAGATTTTAAAAAAACAACTGTATTCGTTCTTTGAACTTAATGATTTATTTTGTATTAAACAATTTGGTTTCCGTAGTGGTAAGTCAACTACTCAGGCTGTAGATAGTCTAGTCAATAAGTTACTTACAACCTTGGAGGAGAATTGTAGTGCTCAGGTCACCCTTTGTGATTTGAGCAAAGCCTTTGATTGCGTAAGGCATGATATCTTACTTAACAAGTTAGAATATTATGGTGTCAAAGGGAAAGAACTGTCAATTTTTAGATCCTACTTAGAAGAGCGTAAACAAGTTGTAGATATAGGCGGAACTTATTCCGAAACCCTGGAAACCAACTACGGAGTCCCACAAGGGTCAGTGTTGGGACCCGTTCTCTTCATTATACTTATGAACGATCTCAGTATCAACTTACCATGTTTTACAGCAATATATGCAGATGACACCACTCTTGTAAATACTCATGTAAATATATTCACAGCTTGGTGCCATAAGTAGTAATGCCTTAAAAACTGCCACTGATTGGTTTAGTACAAATGGTTTGTTCTTAAATGAAAGTAAAACTGATAACCTTATTGTTACGTTAAGATATCCAAGCCTACAAAACAACTATAACAAATCTGTCAAATTATTAGGTGTTACTCTAGACTATAAGTTGTCTTGGTCTGACCATATTGAGAATGTATGCAAAAGGTTGTCGAGAGTGATATTTTTGCTGGTAAATGTAAAAAGACATGTATCAGCGACATACCTTAAAACAGCATATTTTGCCTTTTTTGAGAGCATTTTGAGATATGGCCTGGTTATATGGGGTAACGGAGTTGGTGTGGATAGGGTTCTGGCTGTGCAAAAAAAGCTCTTAGAATTATAACTGATTTTCAGTCACTTGAGCACTGTAGGCCTCTGTTTGTTGCCACAGGAATCCTTACCGTAGTAAATTTGTATATATTTGAAGTGTTAGTTTTAGTTAAAACTAACTTGCATAACTATCCTACTAGAACTTGACACATGACCATAATACAAGAAACTGTAATAAACTAGAAAGAAATAGATGTAGATTAACAAAAACCTTGAAATATCACTCATCTTTAGGCTTAGAAATGTTTAACAATTTGCCTGCAATTTGCAAAGAAATGTCCTGTAAAACGTTCTCAGATAAACTGTGCAATTGGTTGAAGAAACATCCATTCTATAACATTAAGGAATTTTTCGATTGTGTTATTCAAGAAAATGACTTTGTTTGATCTTTCAAATGATGCACCAGTAGAGTCTATTTTGTATAATTTTATAGGGCCTAACCAAATGTGAAAGTTACCTCTAATTAAATCTCTATTATTTGACGAAATCTATTGATATTATGTAAATGTCTGAATGATCAATAAATGTCTTATGTCTTATACAACTAACAGTTATGAAGTGGGAACAGCAGACTTAGTAGGAAATTACAAAACTAGTCAAGACACTTTCTACACTTTAATTAAACTTCTTTTTAATCCTTTTGACAAATTGTTATTACAGAAATTGACTAAAAAACCAGTTACAGTAGATAAAAAGGTGTTTTTGCAATTGAAATTATTAAAAATTTAAGCAATACAAATCAATCTTTAAAACATGTGCTGTCTAACAGAAAACTTAATAAGTATATAATACCCTCCAGCTTTGCTGGTCATAATAAAGAGTTCGATTTGTATCAAATTTAGAACAGCTGATGTTATGTATAATTTACTACTGTACTCAATTATTTTTAATTTTAAAGTTTAGCCTACACAATTTTGTTAAATTTATTTGTATTTAGCAGCTGTTAATCAAATAAATCAATCTATTAACCCTTTTGCTCCCAGGAATTTCATGGGTGGTATGTCTAAAAAACCTGACCTTACACAAGGTATATCCCAGAATCCCTGGGCCAAATTAGAAAATTTGCAGCATTTTAGCAAAAAGTTTATATACAAATTTATGATCCAATTGTTATTATTTTTTATTATGCTTGTAATAACCTATCTACACACTAATGTAATAAAAATTATGTTTTCTCATCATGGGGAAAAATAATTTAAGAAAGAATTTTAAAAATTTAATTTATTTTTATTTTTTACAATTCATCCTACAATAAGAATCTAAGAAAAAAATCCCACAGCATTTAAATTTATATTCCTGGAAACATAATTTAAATTTGAACAAACATTCAATTAAAAACAAACACGTAGGACTCTGAGAGCAAGAGTAGCTGACTGACAAAAATTTAGCCACAGCCACCTAAATTATTGTTCGTTGTTGCTTGCATGCTGTGATTGAATATATAAAGTTATTTTAACATGCTAGTATGATAACAGTTCTTTCTGAACATCAAAATATAAACATATATTTTTTTACAATTTTTTTTCCAAACATCCGAAAACTCAGACGCATTATAAATTAGGAGCTGCCACTGCTGTCCGAAAATTCTGATGTCAGATAAATTAGGAGATTCTTCTGACATCCAAAAAATCGGAAGTCAGGTTTCTGGGAATGAAAGGGTTCATATAGTCCTGAGGTCAGAGAGAAGAATGCTTTCTTAGTGAGCCTCTAGGGGCTAAGATAAACCAATGTACAAAATTTCAAGTCAGTTGGACATATGGTTTTGGAGAAATAGTGATGAGTGGCAAATGGCTTTTATACATGTAGATTAAATCTAAATCACAGTATGCTGATAGTAAAATCTTACTTATCTATAAAAAAGTAGATAGCACTTCACTTAAAATATAATTGAACTTGGAATAGTTAACAAATCTTTTTAAACCCCTATTTTATCACTAGGAATTAAAGAGCACTGTTTATTGAAACAACCTGAACATAACTATAAAATGCAATTTTTTTTGCAATGTTTGACCACCTCAAATGAGACGGTAAACAGTTATTGTAATGATAGACCATATTATGAGATGGTCAACAGTAGTTGGGTTAGTTTGAATCATATGTATCAATGGTGCAATTTGTCAGAATAAATTGCACCACGACAGAAGTTGGGTTGATTTGAATCATATGTATCAATGGTGCAATTTGTCAGAATAAATTGCACCACAACAGAAGTCGGGTTAATTTGAATCATATGTATCAATGGTGCAATTTGTCAGAATAAATTGCACCACCGTTCTAATATTGTACAATGTAATTTAAAGAAACAATTAACTGTCACATATATTTTATTAAACTTTAAATTTTTTGAAATACACTTTTGGCTTGACAGCAAGAATCAAATACTTAAAAGTGTAATCTTTCAATTTTTGTAAAATAAAAATTACAGATTAGTTAAAACTTTTTACGTAGAAAATAATATAGGTTTGTTGTAAAAAAATTCTTTGATAATCAACATTTTCCAAAATCATCTAATGTTAAATATACTATTCTACTATCAGCATCTTTCGTACCAAAAGAAAATTTTTTTCCACATGCTTTATTTTCCAATTTGGGTTTGTAGCGGTTTGGAGCTGGTTTCTGAGTTTTATCGCCTGGCATCCAACTTTTACTTGCCATAGTAAAGCTAGGCCCGGGTGGTTTACACTTAAATGGCCCATATCTATTGGGACCGGGAATCCCATCTCCTCGTGGTGTTTTGGTCTTCAGTCCTCTGCAAAATGTTTGTTCAATTACCTACTTAAAATGTTGAAATGTTTCAGATAAGAGATCTGTGAAAAAAGCATGTTAAAAATTACACCTACATAGATGTTTAGTTAAGAAAATAAACTCACCAATAACTTCATAGTGTCTCCATGGAGAGGGAGTTAAACAGCAAGAAATGAATATTAAATTTGCCGGCGTGGTGGCTAAAGCTTTGGACTGCGGAGGGCAAGGTTTGAATCCCCACTAAGCTAACGGTCAGTACGTCACTTGTTGAATAAAGTTCACACACAGGCTTGTAACCCATGTGAATTGGCGAGTGAAGTTAAAAAAAAATTTAAATTACAGTGAAAACCTGATTGTCCGTCACCTATCTTCCGCCAGGTTCTGTTATCCGGCAGTGTCTGGGTTCGTCGCGCCACGATATGACAGTTGCCTCCTCGAGCCGTCTAGCCCTCATAAGCCTAGTTCCAACGGTCTGTCATTCGTAAGGCCTCATCTGCTGTCTACAAGTTAACAGGTTGTTGGAACAGCATGTCTGACGTAAGAACAGGCTGTCCGGGGCTGCCTGAACAGATCCCGTACAACATGGGGAAAGAGGCGGCACTACACAGGTCGGAGATAAAGTTTTATGCCGCGATGCCTACACAGGTCACGGGCCATTGGAACGGTCATGTCTGATGATACACAGGCAACACGCTATCCGTGTACGGACGGCCGTAGAACGTTTGGCACACATTTTTGGCCGATTTGGAATGGCACGTTTGGCACAGTCATTAGAGGGTATTAAGAAGGGTCAACCTGTAAGTTTCAGAAAGGCACGATTGGCACACACCGCCCGGCCAGGTAGTAGCAGCCAGGTGGCCAGAATGCGGGAAAATGGGAACTTTTTTGCCCCCGCAAATTCCCTGCTGTGGTGCTTATTGAAGTAAGCATCTAACCTAACCTAACCTAACCTAACCTAACCTGCGGTAGATCACAGCTGCTACCCAGGTAGATCACGGATGCTACCCGAGTAGATCACGGCTGCTACCCAAGTAGATCACGGATGCTACCCAATTGGAACACGGATGCTACCCAAATAGATCATGATCTAACCTAACCTAACCTAACCTAACCTAACCTAACCTAACCTAACCTAGTGAGGTTTAAATTTAAAAATTTGTTATATCACGGGCAAATGACTGCCACGCAGAGTTGACGGGAATAATACAATTCCCGTTTTCCCTCGTTCGATGGCGTCTACCTGGTCGAGCGACTGTGCCAATCCTGCCTTTTCCAAGCAGGCGAGTTGACCCTACTTATTCCGCTCTAATGATTGTGCCAAAACTGCCATGGGCAGAAGGTCCAAAAATGTGTGCCAAACGTCCGATCCCCGTACGGACATTGGCCCGCCTGAGGTCTGCGAAAACAATGGCCGTGGGAACTGGGCTTTAATATATTACACTGTACTGCAGTTTATTTTTAAGAATGTTGATAGTTAATTATTGTGCTCATTATATAATGTACAAGCTTATGTTTTACATTATAACTAGGCCTACTGTAATAAAAGGGTAGTTGTGACCTGCAGTATATACATTCTGTAACATGTCTTTTGTCTAACCTTTTCATTCTCATTTCGTTAATCAATATGTACTATACAGCATTAAAACTTAACGTGCATAAGCACTAATTAACTTTCCAGCGATATAAGTGTGAGTGGGTGAATTCTCTATAATCAGCCTATTCTCCAATCCGTAACAGCTGCGGTCCCAACTCCTGACGGAAAATAGGGTTTCTACTGTAATAAGATTTAGATTAACTTTGCAATATTTGATTTCTTAATCACTGCCATAATTTCATTATTATCAACTCCTTATATATGAATGGGGGTCAAATCAGTCACTAAATTATTTGTCAGCCAAGTTCTGTACAGATTGTATCTGTGCCGGCAGAACAATTGGAGCTGTACTTTTTTTAAACATAAATATTTGTACCCATTCAACACCTACCTCTCCCATTGAACGAATTAATCCGTTGTGAAAAGAGCTTAGTGATAAATGGCCACTTACTATTTCCCACTTGAATTACCAATAGTGGTATCTTGCCATACCTGAGCTCAATATAGTCCGTTTCCTACAAGGATGTTTCATTTCAGTTGTGAAGGTGTTAAGGTTTGTTAATAGAAACCATAAAAGATATAAAATTTAGTTTTGGAGTAAATGAGGGACCAGACTTGGATACACAGAACTCTGCATTGGCCCTCCAAGCTGATTAAAGAAATAAATCTTAAATGCTCTTCTCTGTAAGCAGGTGGCTTTTAAAACAGGGTGACCTATCTGAGTAGTAGTCTGGATGCTCATTATGTTTCATTCTAATCCAAAGATTCCAAAACTGGGAGTTGTAAAGACAAGTCAAGGGGGGCGCGATACCAGTTAGAAATGAGATGTGAAGCTATGATATGAGACCAGCGATAATCCTAGCTCATCCAACTCACTAACAGATCAATTGCTTTTTCTCTTAACAGTATTCATTTACCTAGTATATTAAATGTACAATGTTATCACACATTTCTTGTGAAAATACAATGAACACATTCGTTGCTGCAGTGCATGGTGACACGCAACGTGCGGTGCGGAGCTGCCTTGCCTGGTTCAGGATAATGGTCACATGCTTACCTATTTAAACATTTTGAAAAGTATAATCGATTTATGTGCAATTCATACAGTATTTTTAGTTCGTATTTTGGTATTTACAATATTTAATCTCCTTCAACCCACCGGTTCATTCCATTCCAGCACATTTATTTATTCATTAGAAGCTGTAATAGACAAATCTGAATCTCCCGTTACGACTTTGAACTGTAAACTGTCTTCAGTCTCGCCAGAACTCGTATTATCCTCAAAAAGAACCCCTCATGAAGGTCCAACCAAGTTATAAACGAAATAACCTAAATATCTACAGAAAAATAAAAGCTGCTTATATAAAAGGTGCATATACACCTTGTACAACAAATGAACAAAAATAAAAACGCCACGCCAATACTATGAGAATGAAATGTTGTCGACACTTGTCCGACCATACTAACACGACGTACATGCTCTCTCCCTCGATGCCAACATTACACTGGCTAACAAAGGAAATGTCCGTAGTATGTGACTATACTGACCCAGCCAGGTGGCGTGCACCGTTCACCTTGAGTGAGTACTCATCCAGCTGCAGAGTATGTGTTAAATATATTTTTTTTCCAATGAAATACTTGTTTTTCTTTCAGTATACAAACAGTTTCCACTCACCTAATGAAATTTTAAAACTATCTGAAATGGTTATTAGCTATATTTTCAGAAGAGATACTTTTTAAACTGTGGAGCAAAATCGATAAAAATAAAAAAAAAATAAACAATTGTACTACTTTTGATAAATTTCTGTCATTTAAAATGTTTTTTATGCCAAACATGAATTTGAAAATTATTTTGGTCTATTACAAATATTTAGTGAGTTATGATGGAAAAACTAATATCATGGTAAATTAATTGCGAATAGTGGCCATTATGCCATCATTATAAACTGCAACTAATAATCACAAAAACAAATTTTCATATATTTTTGCCGGATTCGACAGGCCATCTTGGAGACCAGACACCTGATTTTACGTAAATCTTGAATTTTTGTGCAGAATATTTAATTTAACATGAAAACAGATTGTAAAATTTCAATAGAAGGCCCTTTCTTCTAACTATATTGTCATTAATTAATAAATCCAATATCTAATAACATTACTAAAAAGTATTACAGTTTAACCTAGAGGATTTACTGTCTTGGACCTCTAACAACAAATTTTTCTGGTCCTACAGTACTTACATTGTGAATGCACCATTGCAGTGCTTGTCAGGGACCCGTGGTCCAATCGTTGAAGGAATTTTGTAACTGTTTGCACTTGGAATGTACTGAACTGAGGAGTTTTTAGTTTTTGTTCCCATTGTGAATTTTGGTGCATTATGCTTAAGATTACACTTTTCATAATTGTAGTACATTGGTCCTGGTGAAGAGTACTTATCTAGAAGAAATTTTTCAATGGTAAATTAATTGTTATTTCAACTTATTAGACATAATAGTGTCTGGTGGTCTAAAAAAAAAAAAATAAAATAAATAAAGCAATACTATCATAGCTAATAAAAATAAACAAAAACTTACTAACGATCCCATTGCAATGTTACATCTTACTAGCCATCATATCAAGAAAATTACCAGAGCTATAATGATACCTGTTTTTTACTGTCAATACCACAGTACGTGTATGGGTGGGCGGGTGGGTCAATACCACAGTACGTGTATGGGTGGGCAGGTGGGTCAATACCACTGTACGTGTATGGGTGGGCAGGTGGGTCAATAGCACAGTACGTGTATGGGTGGGCGGGTGGGTCAATACCACAGTACGTGTATGGGTGGGCAGGTGGGTCAATACCACAGTACGTGTATGGGTGGGCGGGTGGGTCAATACCACTGTACGTATATGGGTGGGCGGGTGGGTCAATACCACAGTACGTGTATGGGTGGGCGGGTGGGTCAAAACCACAGTACGTGTATGGGTGGGCAGGTGGGTCAATACCACAGTACGTGTATGGGTGGGCGGGTGGGTCAATACCTCTGTACGTGTATGGGTGGGCAAGTGGGTCAATACCACTGTACGTGTATGGGTGGGCAGGTGGGTCAATACCACTGTACGTGTATGGGTGGGTGGATGGGTACCATTGTACATGTAGGGGCGGGTGGGTGGGTCAGTACTAATGTACGTGTAGGGGTGCGCGGGTGGGTCAATACCATTGTACATGTAGGGGTGGGCGGGTGGGTCAGTACTAATGTACGTGTAGGGGTGGGCGGGTGGGTCAATACCACTGTACGTGTATGGGTGGGCAAGTGGGTCAATACCACAGTACGTGTATGGGTGGGTGGATGGGTCAGTACCACAGTACGTGTATGGGTGGGCGGGTGGGTCAATACCACAGTACGTGTATGGGTGGGCAGGTGGGTTAATACCACAGTGCGTGTATAGGTGGGCGGGTGGGTCAATACCACTGTACGTTTATGGGTTGGCAGGTGGGTCAATACCCCTGTACGTGTATGGGTGTGCGGGTGGGTCAATACCACTGTACGTGTATGGGTGGGTGGATGGGTCAATAGCACTGTACGTGTATGGGTGGGCGGGTGGGTCAATACCACTGTACGTGTATGGGTGGGCAAGTGGGTCAATACCACAGTACGTGTATGGGTGGGCAGGTGGGTCAATACCACTGTACGTGTATGGGTGGGGGGTGGGTCAATACCACTGTACGTGTATGGGTGGGGGGGTGGGTCAATACCACTGTATGTGTATGGATGGGCGGGTGGGCCTGGAAAAATCAAGGCCAGGATTAGAACCGCGCTATCTCCATTTCAGGTACTATTTTTTTTTAATTTATGACTAACTTACTGCCAGTGAGCGACTATAGAATTGACAGTAAAAACTGTTATACAAATTTTTATAGTGTTCACCAAGCAAGTTTTCTATTATTTTAAAACATAACTCTACATCTTGAGTTTGCTATATAGCAACGTCCGTTTTTCCATCATAAACATTGGTCAAAGCACACGTTTGTTAAAATTTGAATTTTTACTATTTGAAAATGTAATTAAAAATTATTATCTAATTGATATTTTAACATATGTCAGGTTTTTGTTTCAAATTAATCAGACAACTTTAAGAATTTCTGTAAACAAACATGAAATACTTGATTACTGCCTTGGACCACTCCGTCTACCGGCAAGATAACACTATTTTTTCTACAAATAGAGGTAAATTGTGATCTGTTGTAGAGATAATTGTGGCACCAAGCAAGGGTGTTGCTCCATATTGCAATCGATTTTAGTTTTCACAGTAATTTTGTTTAAATAGAATCAAATGCTTTATTGTTTAAGTAGAAAAATATTAACATTGAATGATGTTTGTCAGATATCGCATGGTTTAATTCTTTATTGATGTCAAACAGCACATCAGAAATTGTTGTTGTGTTGAAAACCTTACTGACGCTCACTAAGAATATTATTTGTTTGTGAGGAAGTTACAGGTTGATCTTTCACTATTTTCTCAATTATTTTAGTAAAAGCACTTAACAATTAGATAGGAGGAGAGTTAATTTTATTGGTAATGTAATTTGATTTATATAATGGAAGAAATTTTGCTTGTATATAACAGTTTGGAAAGAAGCCTGAAGTTAAACTTAAATTGATGATACGTAAAGCGTTGTATTGTCACTTCAGTCTCAGAGGTACCACTGAGGATGCTACATAACAGCATGGGCGAAATATTTGGAGTTGTAAATATTGTAAATAACACCTTGACGTGGTCGTTACCAGAAGCTTAGCCTACGAAATAATATTTATAAAAGAGGTTTACACAGTATATTCAAGTTATCTGTAAGGACATTGGCCGAAACTCCATCATAGCCTACTCTGACTCTCCCTTAAAACTGCAAACGTATTTTTGTAAGTCACATTCAGTAATCGGTTGAAGTGTGAAGTTGCAAGTTGTCAGAGTTATTCACAACTGGATCCCCGCTTGAATCAATTGCTTCAGCTAAAGAGCTACTACCTACATTAGAAAAGAAAGCATTGAAATCGTTAGCTATTCGTTTGTGTCAGGTATTTGAAGTTGTACTCCTAGTTGGTTGTTTGTTCCGCTACAATCATAGCTTAGATGGATCGAGATTCCACCAACAACAACACTGTATGTGTAGGAGTGGTTGGGTAGGTCAACAGTGTTAACTAATAATTTATCAAGTAACATAATAATAAATAATAATAATAATTTAGTATTATTTATTAATAAACATGTAAGGAGTGTATGGTCCAAGTGTGTGTGTGTGTGTGTGTGTGTGTGTGTGTGTGTGTGTGTGTGTGTGTGTGTGTGTGTGTGTGTGTGTGTGTGTGTGTGTGTGTGTGTGTGTGTGTGTGTGTGTGTGTGTGTGTGTGTGTGTGTGTGTGTGTGTGTGTGTGTGTGTGTGTGTGTGTGTGTGTGTGTGTGTGTGTGTGTGTGTGTGTGTGTGTGTGTGTGTGTGTGTGTGTGTGTGTGTGTGTGTGTGTGTGTGTGTGTGTGTGTGTGTGTGTGTGTGTGTGTGTGTGTGTGTGTGTGTGTGTGTGTGTGTGTGTGTGTGTGTGTGTGTGTGTGTGTGTGTGTGTGTGTGTGTGTGTGTGTGTGTGTGTGTGTGTGTGTGTGTGTGTGTGTGTGTGTGTGTGTGTGTGTGTGTGTGTGTGTGTGTGTGTGTGTGTGTGTGTGTGTGTGTGTGTGTGTGTGTGTGTGTGTGTGTGTGTGTGTGTGTGTGTGTGTGTGTGTGTGTGTGTGTGTGTGTGTGTGTGTGTGTGTGTGTGTGTGTGTGTGTGTGTGTGTGTGTGTGTGTGTGTGTGTGTGTGTGTGTGTGTGTGTGTGTGTGTGTGTGTGTGTGTGTGTGTGTGTGTGTGTGTGTGTGTGTGTGTGTGTGTGTGTGTGTGTGTGTGTGTGTGTGTGTGTGTGTGTGTGTGTGTGTGTGTGTGTGTGCGCGCGTGCGCGCGTGCGTGCGTGCGTGCGTGCGTGCGTGCGTGCGTGCGTGCGTGCGTGCGTGCGTGCGTGCGTGCGTGCGTGCGTGCGTGCGTGCGTGCGTGCGTGCGTGCGTGCGTGTGTGCGTGCGTGCGTGCGTGCGTGCGTGCGTGCGTGCGTGCGTGCGTGCGTGCGTGCGTGCGTGCGTGCGTGTGTGTGTGTGTGTGTGTGGTGATGTTGGAGCGTAGATATGTTTTGTGTTGGTTGATATCATAAAACCGATGCTGTAGTGGTCAGTCATGGCTGCATGAATCGCAGCTGACATTACCAAAGAGATGTTGTCATATTTAAGAAAAATGTGATACAGGCAGCTCAAAAATGTACATTTTTGAATAAACCCATCCCCCAAAAAAGGGTCCACATTTCTTTTTTTTATCCATTATAGCCTCCAAACTGATTTTTACAGGTATTTTAACCTTTCATAATCTCCAGATATCATGGTCTACAATAAAATTGGTGCATGATAAATGAAAATAATGTCCCCTAAAAAATTATTTACTTTATATATTAATTTGTCCCTTTAAAATATGTCTCAAGTTCATTGATGAAAAGTTCCAGATTACTGTCAAAAGTTCGGTAAATAATGAGTAAGTGGAAGTTTTAGTTCAAAAATGTAAATTCAAGTCCAAATCCATAAGTCCCCTAATGTAATTTGTGTGGCTAATGATAATACTCGTTTAGTAGTGTAGATAGACAATAACATCGTCATTTTTGTTTTGTTGTGTCTCAGTGTAGAACATATCAAACCCTACCAGACTGGTTATCACCCCTGCTCCACCCAGCCAACACTCAGCACAATAATATCTAAATAATCAATTAAAGTATTTCAGTAAACTTAACAATTCATGAAAATGTTTATTATAGCTACTGATAATTGTATGAAATGTGCACAAACTGTCACCATCATTATTTTCATAAAACTTAATGTGCTTTAAAATATCACTTAACTCCATGCTATTAATTATGACATTCAATTCAATTCAAATACTCTATTCATTTTTATGTACATATGATACAATGAATAGCGTCAAGGTAAACACTAACTTACTTAACTAAACGAATCAAACAGTTTTGAAATAAATAAATAAATTGTTGTACATAGGACAATGATCCCGCACTTCTGTCTGCCCAGGCCTTACAAAACAATAACATGCCTAAGAACTTTTAATAATGCTGTAGTCTACAATTGTTGAAAGAACCAAAATTAAATCGGTCTTTACGAGTGTTTCATTGCGGTAAAATAAATATCTGCTTTCATCTTTAAGTTCCAGCTGTAAGTTGTGATAACAGTAAAATTTGGATTTGTGATAGTCTGAGTTAATAAATTTAACTTCCTAGACAAATTTACTAATTTTATGTTGTTTCTTTAGTAGTAAATGTTCACCTAAAGTCCTCAAGTTTAACCTACAATACTTTAATTGTTTTAGCTATTTATTGACTTACAAAAATCATGAAGTTTAAGCCCCATTGTTATACCTCCTCTTCCACATTGATTGAATCTAGTTTTATTCGAAATGTTGTACATACCAGGGCCAAGACCTACTGGTTCTTCCTTGAGCTTTGTTCGCATAGTGTAAGCTGGATCTTTCCATTTAGAAGGGTCATGATTATGGTAGCCCACAGTGGTTGGAAGGTGATAAGTGTTCGGAGCTGGTGCTGTGTGGAAATGTTCATTCATTAATATCCTTAAGTTTATAGTTTTTAATTTTATATCTGAGACTGTCTTCTAAAAGGTTTTAACTAATACATTTTAAACAATTAACCTACTAAATTACTTGGTTTTCTCTCAAATTTTATAATTTGTTTTTGTAGGAATGTATGGGTTCTCCAAATCAGTACAAAACTAGTTTAACCACATTTAGGCTTAGATTTCGGAACAAACCCACCAAGCTCATACAACACTAGAGGCCATCTACCTACATGTTGAAAACGTACAATAATATGCTGCTTTCAAGGTAAGACCTTTGGTTTGCAGATTTTAATTTGGATTTTCTTTAAATTTGCATTTAATCTTCAAATGTTTATATTTTTTGAATTCTCAGGTATATGGTCAATACTTGTTTTTAAAATTTAGTACATAAATCAAATAGGAAAATATCAGCTGGGCCGTCCAAGCCCCCCCCCCTTGGCGGAAGGTGAGGGGGCATCCTTCCGGTTATTCCTTTTCAGTTTCCTATTCTTACATCTCAAATAATATTTAATAAATACACCATACACAGCCAACTGTTAAATTCTGCACAGTTACCGATATCCGTCACGAACTGTCGTCTGATGAGTAAGCAGAGAATGCGTCACTGTGGAGACAGCCATTTAGCCGCAATGGCAATAATCAGCCAAAGGCTAACCTCCGTCGATACTAGGCCTGTCATCGCCATCATCAGTACTTATTATGATAGTGTGTATATTAGGGATGGGTCAGTCCCTAAAGTCGGTTCTAAGTTCTTGACAAAAGAACCGGAACCGAGAGAAAAATGTTGGTTCTGCGGTTCCGGTTAAAGGGGCAGATAGTTTTCATATTAGGAAAGTTTTAGATGTGAAAAATGCTGATAAACAGAACAATCAAAGGAGGACAATATTTGGCAAGGTAAACAAAATATTTTTTCAGAAAATACCTGCACCCACTTCCTTATCGGTGCGTAATTTGGCCGAGATAAACATCTTAGCCAGAAAATATCAAAATGCAACTCTACAGTATGTAATTACAAAAAAAAGAAAAACAATTAAGTACACATACACACATGCATAAAACTTACAATTATGGTATAACATGTTTGAAATTCAGGAGATACTCATCTGACAACCTGTGGACTACAATACTGTCATAGATAAAACAGCTGTTTTTCTGACTCGTCTCAACATGTAGGCGGTGCCAGGTTGGCGGTAGGATTACTGAAGGGGTTGGACTAGTGCAACCTCAATGTATATGCAAAGGTAATTTCAAATTTTCTGTTGGCCATAGTTAATTTGTATACACATTCATTCTCTGTAGTGCAATAAAACTATTTTATAATTTGTCAATAATTTTCAGTTGGTACTTCAATTTTTATCTAGTAAAACACAAGACTTTAATAAAATATTTGTAGATAATTCTATTTACAAAGGACATGTAAAATTATTGCTGTTGTAGGATTTACAAGTAATGTTGTTTTAGATAAAATAGAATCTTGCCTTCATCATTACAACGTTAAAAATGAATAATGAATGAATAGCAAGAAAAATAAAACTTTTTTTAAACATACCGTACTTAAAACTGGTGATAAACTTACCCCCTTTTAATCCCATTTCGAAAGAAGATTAATTTGGGCGATTAAAATGACTTGTATTATGTTTGCTTTTAGGTAGCAATAATTTAACTTTTTGACAAAAGTGAAATATCCTTGGAATTATACTTAATTTGGCATTGAATAAACTGCAGTTATTAATAACTATGGCAACAGTCAATTTCACATTATCACAAACTAACAGTCAAATATGAACATTTATATTTTAGCATGGAACATGCTTTAGTCTTGACCTAACTGCCTGAAAACGTTACGCGGGAGGGTGACGCGGGAGGGGTGACGCGGGATATATAAGATAATAATTAATGAAAATGTAACCATGAAAACACAATGACATATCAGTGTTGACTTCAATAATGATTTTATTTGCAAGCGTTCATTGCAAGCGTTCATCAAAGTACATCTTTAGTTTCCATGACAACTCTTGTTAAAAATATACAAAATTAAGTCCTAATTAGAGAATCCATTTTGTGTCTATAGGATTATATAAGATAATAATTAACTTCCTTTCAAGGTGGTAATGAGTCATCGCGTGAGTAAGAACCTGAGCCGCGAGTCCTCATTTACATATCAGTCTACCTCCAGCCGTCCACCGGTGATGTTGTGTCCTGGATCAGATTGCCCTCCTTCGACATCGTCAGGTGTATGTACTCGCCATTCTACTGATAGATCTACATCGCATGTTCCATGTTTCTTGAATTTTAGCCGTAGGCTCTAAGCAAAAAGATCCGGGGGTCCAGGGGGCTTGCCCCCTGGCGAGGCCCGTAGGGCCGAGTTTTTTTGTTACTCTAATATAAAGCTGGATTGGGACCACTAACTGACAAAATTTTACCTACTTCGGAGTGCAATTTTTTAATTTTGACTGAAGGTCATGTCAACCCCAGAAAAATTCAAACATTTAATTTCCACATTTACAATAAATAAGGGTTGATTTTAGGGGTTAAAAATAAACATTTTCCCATAAGAATAACATGGGTGATTCGGCTGTACAACATATAGTTTCATTTCAACGGTCGTTTAAGCAGGAAAAGTAATTTTAAGGTACCTGGTGGCATGTTGTTTTTTACAGGAAAATTCAAGGGTAATGGTTTATTGTATTATAGTTGCGAGAAAAAATTTTTATAAGCATTTAAAATTCATTAAAAACCTGTGACATGAAATTTTCTAGCAGTGAGGAAATTTTTTTTAATTTTTGGTCAGGTAAGTTCGACCAGCATAAAAAAGTTATGTAATTAACCAATGTAATTAATGAATCAATCAGAAATGTTGTAAAAATTTTAGTTTATTTACAATAGAGCTTAAAAGTCAAAACTGCATTTCGGCACTTGGAATAAAAACTTTTTATTTTAAATTATCAGTCTGGATTGATTTGTATTTTGAAAGCATAGTTTAATTGAGTACAAGATTCTCTGCAACTATCAAATTTAAAGTTGGTTTCTATTTATTATAGTTTTCTTATAAAATCCGTTTTAGTGTATAAAATGTAACTCATTTTGTGAAACAATTTAGTTATTTATAACTACTTATTTATTTATACATTTTTGGCTGGTCTACTTTTTGTTTTTATGTTATTAGGTATACAAACCAATGGATTCTATACAGATTTCGTATGGTAGGTGTTTATCTCATAAGCCAAATGCATATTTAGACATAAAAATCACTGTTGTGTGACGCCAAACTTATTGTACAAGCCAACCTGATTATGGTAGCACTTATCATCAACTTGGATAGCCCAACCATAATCAACTTTATTAGCAACCGCGATCAACTTGAGTAGATCTCGTGATCGTCACAAGATCAGCTTGGTTATCACATTTATTTATTATTTTTTTTTTTATTTATTCATAAGACGCCGATCGTCAAGATATGGGCGAATATGGATTTCGAATGAGTGTGATGAGTGAATGTAGTCATTGTTACAAACTAAGGCCGACTATTCCTTAGAAAGTGTCATTAATTAATAGCCCAATGACAAATGAACAGCCGGTGGTTATCAGCTGATCCTTCTCAAAATGTATTAACCCTGATTGGGATCGAACTGAGAACCTTTAGCACATGAAGCTGGGATTGAACCAACTACGCTACCGACCAATTACATGTGATGAGCTTGGGTAGAAACCGTGATTAGCTTGAGTAGCATTTAGGATAAACTTGGGAAGCTACCTGTTATCAACTTTGGTAGCAACCATGATCAGTTTGAGTAGCTACCCGTGATCAGCATTGATAGTACCTGTAATCAACTTTAGTAGCACCCATGATCTACTAGGGTATCACCCGTGACACTGTTACAAGCGTGGGTAGGACCTGTAATCAGGTTGGGTAGCACCCATGGCTTAGGTTGCCATCCATGATACACTTGGTTGGCAACCATACTACAAGCTTTGGTAGTACCCGTGATCAACTTGGCTAGCAACACGTGATCAACTCAGGTAGTACCCATGACCGACTTGGTTAGCAACTATGATCATCTTGAGTAGGACCCATGATCAGCTTGGGTAGTTCCCGTGTTTAGCTTCGGTAACAACCGTGATCAACTTGGGTAGCATCCGTGATCAGCTTGGATAGCACCAATGATCAGCTTGTGTAGCAACTGTGATCAGTTGGGTAGGACCCATGATCTACTTGGGTATCATCGTAATCAACTTTGGTAGGACCCATTATCAGGTTGGGTAGTTCCCGTGGTCATCTTGGGTAGCAACTGTGATGAATTTGTTTAGCAATTGTGATCAGCTTGGGTAGTTCCTGTGTTTAGCTTCGGTAACAACCGTGATCAACTTGGGTAGCATCCGTGATCAGCTTAGGTAGCACCAATGATCTACTTGGGTATCATCGTAATCAACTTGGGTAGGACCCATTATCAGGTTGGGTAGTTCTCGTGGTCATCTTGGGTAGTAACCCTGATGAATTTGAGTAGCAATTGTGATCAGCTTGGGTAGGACCCATGATCAGGTTGGTTAGCTACCCGTGATCAACTTGGATAGAATCCGTGGTTTACTTAGGTAGCATTCATTATAAGCTTGGGTAGCCCTCCTTGATCAACTTGGTTAGCAACCGTTGAGCTTGGGTAGCATCCCATATTAACTTTGGCCAGTGGCGCAGCGAGGGGGGGGTTTTGGGGGGTTGAAACCCCCCCCCCCAGAGCTCAGTGTTTTTTTTTTTAGAAAAAATATTTTAATGAGTCAAATTTATTAAACTAGTATGAGGATGGATGACTCACAAACAAAACGTCAAATTATTCACAGAATAGAGTTTACAATTGAGTCGGCTGGGTGGGTGGCGTGGCGAGTATAGGTGCGTAGGTATAAAATGTTTTTTCGGATTGGCAACACTGCATCGCAGGAGACAGAGCGTGCATGCGCCGCAGTGGTGGTTTGACCTAACGCATGAACGATGAACGAATCTGCGTCACTTAGGTGTCACTATGTTTAGGTTTAGGCTTGTTCGGGAGTGACTATCATTCTCATAAGTGCTGTAGCTGCTAGTAGGCAGAAGCACAAATGGATATTAGGAGATTCTTCAGCCAGAGTGTGGATGCTTCTGCATCAAAGGAATCTTCAACATTAACGGAATAAATGGGGAAGTCATAATATGGCAGGAAATAGTAAAGGAAAGGAAGCCAAAAAATGCAGTTGAGGCTTTGCAACACTGCAATGCTGGTCTCACTCCCACAGTCCATTCTCTTCTTTCTATATTAGCAACAATACCAGTAACGACATGCACATCAGAGGTCGTTTTCCTCCCTAAAATTGCTGAGGAACATACTTGAGGAACAGAACATCAGAGGAACGGCTTAATGGGCTGGCTTCAGCCTTTATTCATCCAAGGATTCCAATAACAGAGGACGAAATTCTACATGAGCTGGCCAAAAAATCTCGAAGAATTAATATTACTTAATAAACCTTTATGAATAAAAGTTTAAGTGATTTTTAATAACGGTTTCATTAATTTCAAAAGAATTATTATGTGTTTTTAATTACTAATTACATATTACATTAAATCATTAAGCAGTATACTATAATTTTGTGTTGATGCTCTTTAAAATTTCTGTATATTATTATAAAATAGTTTTAAGTTTAATCTGTTTTACTTAAATGAATTTACTATTACTTATTGACGAGTGTAAGGATTAAAAAATAGCTCTCAGAAAGCTGTAAACCTCACAATTTTGAACCATTTATGTAAACATTTTTCCGGTGGGGGGGGGGGACCCCGCTTTTCCTGGGGGGTATTCCATACCCCCCCAGACCTCCTGGTATTAGTGGCCCATAAAACCCCCCCCCCAGACTTATTTCCTGGCTGCGCCCCTGACTTTGGCAGGATCCGTGATGCATTTAGAAGATTGGGGTTTGGGGGCAAAGCTCCCAATGTGCACAGTAAGTCTAACTATATACTATAAAGCTTGATGTAGTTTGACTGACTGACACTAAATGTTCAGGCAAATCCCGCCGTCCTTCAAAATTTGAAGGTCTCAGTCTGAAACCCCCAGGAAAATTCACAAAAGTTTACTTTTTTCCATATAAACAAGATGGTGGCCTTTTTAGGCTAAAAAATGGCTGCAATGTATTGTTGTGAATAGTATATTTTTGTAGTTAATCAATACATATGCAAAATTAAACAACTCAAGTAATCACTTGAAAACTTTTACCAACCATTTTAATTTTCACATTACAACTTTCAACACATTTGAACAATAATGAACATTCTATAGATTAAGAAAACTCTAAACCAACAAAAGACAGGTGTGGAAAAAATATAAAAATAAATTAAAATGAAATCTATACCAACTAAATTCTCCTCTCAAAACTACAACCCTTTTGAGTCCCAGATAAAAAGAATGTTTTTGTTTTGTATAAAGGTTGAAAAGTAACTAGGTAAAAAGAAAAAAAATTAATCCCAAATGGCAAACTTCATTTAAAAGGGTGATGTATGAACCAGTACATTCAGGCAAAATCCTGGAAGAATTTGGCTTAGGCTAGCTTCTGAAACAAAAAGTTCACAATGCATAAGACAATTTAAGTTGCATTCACAAATAATTAGGGCAACAGAATAAATGATTAAACAACAATAAAATAATACTGAAATGAATGATACAAAAGAAAATTCACCACAAAAACTACATTTCAAGTTTGGTACCCATGTGCCTTACCTATTTCTCTAAAACAACAGATTTTGGAAAAATGGGCAACAGCGCTATTCATTACTAACTGAAACAAATACAAAATAAACAATATTTTAGGCAAACTTTATGTATTAAATATTAGTAACTTGCCACATATAACCACAATGATGAACGGCCCGAAAATGAAGACAATAAGAAAGACAAGATGGCAGACAGGGAAGAAGAAACAAAATATACACAGGCACATCAACGAAAATCCACATAGAGTAAGGTGAGGCAATCCCAGAGATGACACACTGTGCAACCTCCCCCCTCTCCAAAAGATAGCAAAGCCCAAACCGCAGGAGACCCCCTTCCAGCACCACAGAAGACCAAAACCTTGCTTAGAAGTATGCCGTAACACAGAGTCGAGTCGTCTTGAATAGCCGCCTTACTCTGTGGCTTTTCGTTTGTATGTCTGTGTTTCATTTCATCGTTCCGTGTTTCCTGTTCATGTTTGCCTGTCTCATCTTGATTTTCTGCTTAGCCAGCTAAATACATCTATGTCCGGCTAAGGAAATATTTAGTTTTTGGTTCCAGGGTCCGGGAGGGGAGATGGATCCTCACCTGCATTGCCTTCCACCTTGATGTCGCCTGGAGACATAGTGGAGGACCTACGGACTGGCCCATCCTTTAGGCCTTCTTTGCGGCCCAGAGGGAGCAGCCACCTATTCCTTCCTTCCTTGCTGCCCTGTTGACTGTTTCTCTAGGCAGATGACTTCAACATGCAGGTGAAATCAATCCTTTACTTTCTTCGCCCTTCTAGGCCACCTTTTGTGTTTTATATATAAAAAGAAGAAATAAAATTATGATTTTTTTGGTAGTGACTGTGTACTGTTTCGTGTAAAGGGGGGGAGGTTACTAGTTTTGGGGGGACTTTCAGTGTGTGGAGGAGGTGAGAATTGTTTTGAGAGGAGTTTGTTTACTTTCATATATTTTTTTGGTTATAGGGTTTTTTGTTAACAGGGTTCTCAGGAGCTTGAATTAACCTTTAGTTTTCCCAATTATGAGCCGCCCTGCAGTTTTTCGGTGAGATTATTTGGTCAAACACTTTGTTTTATTTTTTTAACTTTTCCAAATTGGCCTAACCTCAAAATTATTTATTTGCGTTCCTGAGGCCCCTTTTGTTGTTATCTAGTTTTAATAATTTAATATGTTATTTAGATATTTATTTATTTGTTATGTGTGTTTTATATTGTCGCTATTTATTTTATGTGTGTTGGTTAGTTATTTTGGTATTTGTTAGTTTTTATTTGTCATATAATTATTGGTTGTATTTTTTTCTATGAAGATCGATAATTTTTCCTACAAGCTATTTTTCTTAATATTAATTCATTCTTTTGTTAAAGTTTTCTCTTCAATTTTGCAAACATTTAAAGTTTCTTAATTGTAATAAACTACATTTTGGACGTAACTTGTGTTTTTTGTTCTGTATATTCCTGAGTCCAATGCCTTTCGGACCTACCTTTGATGGGCCCATTTTTTTGGATTGTACGAGGGTGGGTTGCAGAAGCGAACACAGGGACGACAAGAAAAACCACAAAACTAGTGGACTCAAAGAGACCGTCTTGGAGAGATACTAGGGCCCTAACTAAGAAAAAAAGGTGGCTGTGCTGGCTGGATAGATTGGATGAATGAATAAAATTAAAATGATTCATGGTTAGCCTCTGGATTGTAAATAACTAATATAGGTTAATATTGCCTTCATTTCCAATCCAAAATAAAATTCAGTCTGATATGTTTCGGTATTACATTACCACTGTTAAAGAGTTAGAACACAATAAATTAAATAAATTAAAACAGTTAACACGTATACACAGACATGATAGGCCTATCAACACATTGGGCGGCATGGTGACAGTGTACATGCGGATTGAAGACGCACATCGTAACCATGCCGTGTAATATCATGTTCGTGTTAATTGTTATAATTTATTTTACTTATTGTGTTGTTAGTCTTTAACAATTGTATTGTAATACCGAAACTGCCAGACTGAATTTCATTTTGGACTGGAAACGAATTTAATATTAAGCTATATTAATGAATAAAATCTTGTATGTTATTGATCCATTCATTCATCAACACAAAGAATCTATCTATATTCATCCAGTCACAAACATAATCCACTCACCCAACCATTTTGTTACAGTGGTATTGACCTACCCCTACACTTACTGTGGTATTGACCCATCCATACTCGACTAGTGGTAATGGGTTGTTACTCTTTGCCAATGGTATTGTAATACCAAAACATGTCAGACTGAATTTCATTTTGGATTGGAAACTAAGGTAATATTAAGCTATATGAATAAAATGTTGTATATATGAATAAAATTTTATGTCTATACTAAATATTATCATCAACAAATGTTGTTAACACAATAAAATTTGAGGAATTTTGATTGATTGACTTGATAGTTCCATTTTGTTGTAGCAGCCTTTTTGAAAGGCTCTCTTTTGTTCTGGCCCGACAATTTTCATAGGAAAGCGCTAGAATTTGTTGTCCCTGCCAGGTTACAGGAGCGCCTACACCTGATTCAATCGACCTCAGCAGCATTGCAAGGATCTATCTTCTTTTGAGGGAGCTATCCAAGAGGCAAGTCATGTGCTGCAACTGACCCTGTCTTTTGTTATTGTGTTGTCACTCTTTGCCAGTGGTATTGTAATACCGAACATATCAGACTGAATTACATTTTGGATTGAAAACGAAGGTAATATTAACTTATATTTATTCACAATCCAGAGGCTAATCATGAATGATTTTAATTTTATTCATTCATCCAATCTATCCAGCCAGCTCAGACAACGATTTTTTCCCTCTTCTCTCCTAGTGACTCTAACTAGTGAACTCTCCCACTGAGTAAAAAGCCTTAGAGGCTAAGTAGCTCATCAAATTATGTTTTGATTTGCCCAGGTTTTCTACCTTTTTGATTGAGTCTGGGAGATTGTTGACAAAGCTGTTGAGGGCAAGAGCAAGTGCTCAAATACTGAAGTTCGGTGTTGGTCAGTGCGATAATTATTCCTGGCTCTAGTTTCGTATATATGTATGTCATGACCCCTCATAGGTGTTCATTTTGACAGACAATAAGGTATCTCGAGTGTATAGAGGCAGGATAATGTCAATGTAAGAACAGCACCAAATTGATAAATACAGGCCTACACGACTCTGTGATTCAATTTGGAGTTACTCGCACTGCTCTCTTCTGGAGCATAAATAGCCTGGGGAACTCAACATTTGCACAGCCTACCCTACGGCTATTCCATAAGAAATATGGGAATAGACCCATAGTAAGCCATGAAGAGAACCTGCGTTGGGCAATCTTTTGAGAGCCTCCTCAAAGCAAAAATGCCTGAGGATACTTTAGCACAAATGTTGTCAGTGAGATTTCTCCAGGTGAGGCCTTTCTCAAGGTATATCTCTTGAAACTTGACTGAGACAGATTCATCTAAAGGGACATCATCTACCATGACCGTTGGTCCATATCCAGAATTTTTTTTCTTAAACGGAAATGAATGTAATTTGATTTGGATGGATTTATTTTTAGATTATTTTGATTAAAATGTTGAATACAATGTACGTTTGCATCTCCAGAGTTTCTTTTGTGGATGATCTAAAAAGGAGAGTAGTGATCTGCATACTGCACGAGCTTCTCCTGCAGTAGATATGAGCCTGTGTCATTCATATATAACAAGAATGACAACGTGAATGAATAGAATATGGATCCCTGAGGGAGCCATGGGCCAGTTTTTGAGGGGATGAAATTTGATTTGAGACCTGGACAGTTTGGTGTCTATCTGTTAGGAAGGATCTAATCCACAGGAGGGGAGTTCCACGGATGTCAGATCTTTGATAAGTGATAAGTCATAAAAGATGGCCAAAGAAACTAAGCAGGGCCTCATAATCCAACCCGTCTGCAGTAGGCAGTCCCTGCAGCCTTTTTGTAGTAAGACAACTTGTGGTAAGATGTAATCTGCCCCACAGGCAGAGACTCAGGTTGTACAGCAAAAGCAGAAACGCCCAACGAAAATATCAGCTGGGATAACTGGGACCTCAGGCAAACATGGCTCAGTGACTACTACCGGCCTCGGTGATGGAGCACAAGGAGGAACGGACGGAGGCAGCATCTCCATAGTAGGCGTAGACAGGCCGAAGAGAGCTTAGGAAACACACTCCAAAACATCTAAAACCAAGTACCATCAGCCACCTCAAATTCCCTCGCCTGGTTAATCAGCCATAACCTGGAACCTATCCCATGCCTGGAAACTTGCCCAACAACACAAAGCAGAAAACATAAGAAATTCTCAAAATCACTAAAATTCACTTAATAAATAATTTTGATACAAGGCCTGGCTCCAGAGTGAAAAGAGAGACTGAAACAACACCAAGGCCCTACGGACCAGCTGCCACGACAACCGCATACAGAACCCCCTTACACTGAAAAAAGAAAAACCTGAAACTCCTCCTGAGCTGGTGAAACTATAACAAACTATCTCTTTTTTTAATTTTATTTGAATAGTATCATAATCATATAGTTTGACTTACTATTGCTTCATTTTTTTTATTTTTTTTTTAGCATAAACGACACAACAAATAAAACCATGCTTTGCTACCATTTGCAACCCACCCTCACAATAATAACCACAATAGAGTAAGGCAAGGCCATCCCAGTGATGACATACAGTGCAACTGATTTATTTTAAATAGCTACACATCATAGTTTTTTTTAAAAAATGTTATATTTGGGCTATACAGTCTGAAGCCATTTTCAACCATTTAACAACATGTTAAATGTTTGTTAAATTTTATACAAGCCGAAATATAACATTAAAAAAAGAAACTATGTGATGTGTAGCTATATAAAATTAATCAGTAATGAACACCATCACAAAAAATACATACCGTCAAGAATTGATACTACACTGTGCAACGGCACAATACCAAGATATATATATATACTCATCTTTGTCAAGAAACCTGTGCTTCAGTCCTTATAGTGTCCATATTTGTATTTCCAATGTGTAATCCTTTTTTTACTTTTTATTGCTTGGAGTGAAAATAACAATACTTTTGGTTCTATAATAAAGTTTAATACAAATTTTACTGTTTTACTAGCCTTTTATTATAAATAGAAATAAAATATATTTTAATAATATAAAATCACAGTGTAACATTTTAACTGAGTATTGTACTTAGAGTATAAAATGATTATCATAAAACAGTTTTCTGAAGTTTAAATATATCGGTAAGTGTTGATTAAAAAAATAGACTTGTATATGACAAATCTCTCAAGTGTTTGCCACTGTTAAAATATACCAATTAACACAGCAACAGATGTATTTGCGAATAAATAAATAAATATAATTTTATTATCACACAAAATTTTCATTCATTGACAAAGTCACAGCTTAAGAGCTAAGTCAAGAATACAATATTTGAACGATTTTAATAGACATATTAATAATTATTTTTAAAGTAAAATCCTATTTTAAGCTAACCTTAGCATTGTTCAACAATAAATATATTTATATAGTATATACATTATCTATTTCGATAATTTAAAAAATTAATTGCAAAGTAATTCAATCGAGGTCATGATAAACAGGACCCGTGTAACCATTGTGTGGAATAGCCTTCAGTGTATTGATATATTCGATAGGTAATCCACTCTCTTCTGCTCCTTCGATGATTGTATCAAGGTATGGTTTGGATGGTCGTCTTTCTAGAGGCAGGATTTTTCCTTCTCCTAACTTTGGAGGGAGGTCCACGAGCTGGTAAGTGCGACAGTCTACAACTGTTCCATTTGGCATTTCGACTTTAGCTTGGACCACTTTGTAGATATTAAGTGAAACTCCTTCTTGTCTAAAAAATACATTTTATTCGCAATTTTATACAAGGAGCACATCCAAAATTTGTAATACAGTATTTAAACTAATATTAACACAGCATAGAAAAGAGCTGGTGAACTTTTTCCATTATTGTTCTGACGTTCCTTATTGTTGTTGAATTGCGACACGTTTCGTCAACACAGTGACATCTTCTGGCGACTACTATGTAGCTTTTCTGGAATATTAATAGTTATTACACACAATATAAATAAATGAATAAACACAATAAAATCAACTGTGTTTACTCATTTATTCATATTGTGTGTAATAGCTATTAATATTCAAGAAAAGCTACATAGTAGATGCCTGAAGATGTCACTGTGTTGACGAAACACACTGCAATTCAACAAAAATAAGGAACGCCAGAAGGTACGTTTAATATTATTAATAGTCCAAGATCCAGTAGTAGGAAATGAACTCCAATTTCTGTATAAACCTGTGGATCCTTCATTCTGCTGATCCGAAGCTAAACAGAACTTAAGCTGATTGTAAGTAAATATTGCCATGATGCATTTTTAAACATACTCTTAGTTACGTGTATTTTCTGATTATTTAGCATTCAAAATTATAGTAATGTTCCTTGTGCTGTATAAATCAACAGGCTACTATGGTACAGCTACTTTTGGATTCATCAAAATAGCCAGTGTTTACAAAGCTTCCCAGTGCTGATTTTAATAACTACAAATTACACACTTTAAATATCATGCACGATTTAAGATTTATAGTAACAATTAATGATAGTAAAATTTCCATTAAAGTCAACTGGCTATCAGACTACTGTTGTTAAAATAATTATCACTGGTTGCCATGGCAACAAATTACTGTCGCCATAGTAATATGCAAGAAATGCTACACGCCTACCTGTCGTTGCTGAAATTAATTGTAAAACAAACATACTTTATGACCTTTAATATTTCTTCTGTTCATTTTTTTATCCCTTATTTTTATATTTGTGTCACTCTTACTATAGATCCAACAATTTTTCACCCTTTTATATGAAAGTTTTTGAGTCCCCTTTTGCAGTTATTTCCAACTGCCACTCATTTATTATTCAAATTCAAAATATTCTTTATTTACAACATCTTCAAGAAATTGCTATGGCGTCAAGGAATATAAAAATAAAAACCTTTAACTAATTACAATAAGTTTGTTTGAAGTTAAAAAAGACACACGTACTACACAAAATAATTATTTCCAACAGTTGTTTGATGTAAAAAAGCTAAAATTTTAAAATGGTGAAAAATTTATATATAGAATAAAAAACTATAAAATTGCATGAGTCATTGTTGTAGTCCGACTTCAACAAATTCTTTCAAGGAGTAGGCAGGTCTCTCTATCAGTCACTTGTGTAGTTGAGTCTTGAGTGATTTTCCCTTCAGTGTTTATGGTAGGCTGTTGTAAAGTGTGTGGCCAATGTAAGATGGTTTTCTAGTGTGTTGTGTGGTGTGGTGTGATGGTAAGGTGAAGTCATTTTCACAACACAGTGGACTTCACAACACCAGACTAAACAAAAATTACATAGTACCTCTTGGCAGGTCTGTCTCGCTCACCATTAGGATTACTGCTTTGATGTAAAGGTTTACCGCAGTGAGAATTCCAAGTGATTATTAATTCAATAACAACAAGCTTATACTGTGATATTGGATTTTGATTATGTTGAATCTTGTTTTAAACTTTAGAAAATCTGATAATAGAATGAAACAATTCTTTGGATGTAGCTCTAGAAATTTTCTTTCATATGACTGTCCGCGCATATTAATATTCTCTTCTTAACACTCTTTTGCAGCTCTTCACTACAACTTTGTTTTCAGAGGAGTCATTTTTATTATCTTCAATACGTAGTATTCCATGAAGCGGTTTGTTAAGGTCAATTTATTCAAATAAACCTTCTGGTTATTTTTTTTTTTTTTTTTTTTTACTTTTCAAAACCAAGGAAAAGGATCTTATAATGGCTGAGCTCCAAGCCCTTTATCTTCTACTGTCGCTGGAAGGTATGGTATTAATTAGAGATAAACTATTCCTATGGCTTAAATTGTAAACTATTTCGCTGGCTTAAATTGATTTTATTTATCTCAGGTATATTACGCTGAGTGAGTAAGCTGATTTTACTCTCCATTAGTTCAATAGTTTCTTTTTTAAAGGACTAGAGTTTCCAGTTGGGTTGTATGACTCTTAACATATTGACTGCCAGCGTAGATAATTTATTGTGCCATTCTGAAGCCGCCGTAGTAAAACTGTACGTCCGCCTGACGCCATGAGGGCCACCGGTAGCCCACGCCGTATATGCCGCTGTGCGCCATGTGGGCCACTGGTGGCCCCCGCGTCTTTTATAAATCAAACACGAATTGTAGTGCCATTTTTTGTACTACGTAATTTTTAATGCTATATTCTGAAAGCTCATAAAATGTTATAGAAAACGGTCCTCTGGTTTTTAAATAAAGCAACCCAAAATAAGTTTTTATATACTTCAACTAGTTTTTATGACATTTAGACAGACTAGTTTCTGTCACAAAAAGAATCAATGTCACTTACTAAACACCTAACCTCAAAAGCTGATCAGTGCGCGGGAAGAAAATATAAACATCACAACAAAACAGCTGAAACGTAATATCATATGGCATATGTAAAGTTTTGCCACCATGCCATGAGGGCCACCGGTGTACCTCATCAATAACTTCACAAAATGGCGGCAAAAGACCGGATGTCGGCTATTTCTGTACTCGGAGGGGTCATTTCCGGTTGCATGGAACACAGAACTCGGAACAACAAATATTGAACTTTACCGTAGAAACAGCTGTGGCGCCAGGCTGAAATCTAGTGAGGGCCACCGGTGGTGCTCATGGCGTGACCTAAAATTGTTGTGTGGGCCACCGGTGGCCCTCATGGCAGTCAACGTGTTAAGGTGCTTAACTTCATTAGCTTCCATCAGATCATACGACAAAAAGCTGACTTTTCACTTACACGCACCCATCCAAGGAACGACCACGTTCAATTTTGCCTGACGCCGTTATCTAGCGATAACGTCAGAACCCTCCGGTCAAGGCCACTGGCAATTAATTAACATTTGCTGATGTTTAAATACGCGCACCCATACACGTACAATGGTATTGACCCACCCTCTCATCCATACACTTACAGTGGTATTGACCCACCCGCCCACCCATAACGTACAATTTATGGCGGGAAGGTGCTTCAATAATAGTTTTTTGACTTTCCAGTTCTTAAATTAAATCTTCATGGATACATTTTTTGCATCTTCCTCCATGCCCTCATCGAAATCAGAATCAGCACACGTCCATTTCATTTTGGATTGTTTATTTTTTTCGTAATCTTCATTTTTAAGAGAAGTGCAACCTTTTAGATGGTATCATTACGAACAAATGCCTTCACTGAAAACAGCTTTACTACATTTGCTAACATTTTTTAAACATTTTCCGCAAGGGTATGTAATAGTTTTTTTGTCATTTTATTAAAGTACATTAATTTATAAAATGAATGAATAAATAATTAAATGTACAATAAATCAATTTAATAGCTATTTAATTAAATTATTTTTTTCAGCAACACAAAAAGTTAATACTGTGGGTTATAAACCAATGATCTGCTATGCTGTAGTCTGATACTCTATCCACTGCTCTGCTAGCCCTATAGATAGGAGTGAAACTGTCTTCCACTGAGAGACTTTTCATACACCAACATGAAAATATGTACATTAACTGCAGCTTCTAGATAAAGTATATTGTAAGTTGTATTATTATATTAGTTCCTTTTCATGACAACTGTATAATTTATTCAAATTTAATTATAGTTTATTTAATTGCTGTCCTATATTATATTACCTCTAGATGAAGTTATAGGTTATATGATAATGTTATCTTGAAATATGCCTTTTTCATAAATATCACAAATTATATCTAAAGTCTATTATTCTATCCACCAGATTTTTTACCAAATAAAATTATTTAAAAAATTTTACACTTTAAAAATACATAATAGGCTCAAAATTCCACTTAAAATTTCAGCTAGAAACTACATAGTGTTTTTAGGAATACAAGTAACAGACGACCATAAGTGTAAATTGTAAAGTAAAATTATTGTTGTAGACTCAGCCGTGATCTACTAACTTAAACCAATGAATATAGTCCGAAGAGTCGTTCATGTGTTGAATGGCCTAATTTGAGCGAATGTTTGTAAGATGCCCTTTAAACATGATACTCTTCCTCGCCCCTCACCTACCTTGAGCGAGCAATTTGTTTTTTATTCAGAGATCATGATGGGTAATTACTTGTACCAGAACTGTATTTCTCGTCTTCAAATATCAAGAGAGATAACTGATTTTTAATGCTGAACATTTCATCCAAAGAAATTTAATATCCCTTGTTAAGAACATTGTTAATGTTCTTATAGATTTATTATTTGTATGATCATGATTTTTTATAATATTGATATGATAAATAGAAATGTTTTACTTAATATCAGTAAAAATAAGTTTGATACCACGTGCTTCTTTATTCTGTTAAGTATGTACCCACGGTGGTACCAGCTCACTCAAACGCCCATACATGAACGGTGGTACTGGCTCACCTAAACGCCCATACATATGAACGGTGGTACCGGCTCACCCAAACACCCATACATGAACAGTGGTACCGGCTCACCGAAACGCCCATACATGAACGGTGGTACCGGCTCACCCAAACGCCCATACATTAACAGTGGTACCGGCTCACCCAATCACCCATACATGAACGGCATTGAATGAAGAAATCACATTAATCGTTTAAAAATTATAACCTAAAATCATGTGTAAAGCACACAGTATAACAATATTACGTTAAAATTAGATTGTTAGTGATCAGAAATCATTTACATTGTAAACGAGTCTATTTTGTAGTTAATTTTTCTGATGTCAAACACTTAACTGTAGGCATTGTTAAGTGCTCGGCCACCCACCTCACACGTACCGTGGAATAACTTTTTTATAAGTTCCAATGTTCACTTTGTTAATCAACAATAAAATTAAACTCCATATTGTGTATGAACAATCCTTTAACTATAAATGTGATAATTTTTCATTTTTCATGCTTTGTGACAGTATAATCTACGATAAAATAACAATTTCCAACTTAAATTTACACACCTATCAAGTGCCTCCATGTTATCAACATGAATATCCCACAACGCCCCCATTACTGAACTGTTGTTATCAGGAACAATTGTGGCAGCTGCTCCATTCCATCGATTGGATTTATAATTGAAGTCAAGTCTATAATTCTGCAAAATTCAATCATAAATTATTTTATTTTGTAAAGTATCATAAGTGACAGGACTACAATGATACTAAAGAGTAAAATAAGTATTCTAATTAAGGAATATTATTGACCATCCAAATACCTATCACCAGTATGTGATTAAAGTGTTATCATTATTCATTGGCAAGACGTTGATTGTCAAGATATGGACGAATGAGTGGAGATGAACGATCAAAGTCATTATTACTAACTAAGGTTTTGACTGTTCCTCCAAAAGAGCTATTTATTAATAGCCCAATAGCCAGAGCAACTAAGGACCTACACTACAGTTTTACGTGGAATTCGAACCACATAGTGTAGGTCTGATTTTCAGCTAACTGAAATGCCTGACACTCAGTTCTCTTTTCTACACAACATCTGAACCTTGACTGCTATCGAAAATGGACACCCCAAACTACTCTAGTAGTATCCACTTCAATGGCAACCATTAAGAGGACTGAGCATAGAACCTATCGCCTACAATCTGCTCAACACTTCCCCCAAGTAGCTGGGTTACAGCACTGTGCCACCAGTATTATCTGGATTTCACACTATTATCACTTACATGTTTAATACAGCTCAATACAAAAAATCATACCTTTAATTTTCCTATGCCAGCTCTCGTAGCAGTTGGATTATTGATGTGAATTCTCTTCATTAATAAATTACTTCCATAAGCAAAATATAGAAATGTCGGTGCCATTGTTTGTTCACTGCAAAGAAAAGACAAATTTGGTAAGGCACATTTATACAAACAATGAAATTCATTTCTAAGGCTAATAAATGTTGACACATCAAAGTGGGGTAGAATTTAAAATATTTCAACGAAACTCTCCTAATAGAGAGTTAAATCCTAGTTTAGGCAAGAGAGTTGGGTAATCAGATGATATCATTTTTTTTAATTCATCAAAATTAAATAATAATTGATCCGGATAGAAAGTGACCTACGTGTTAAATTTAGCACATAAAGGGGTTTCAGCAGCAGAGTGAAAGTGTTCCACCACACCGTCTCTAGTTAGCATGAGGGGCCATGTTGGGAGTGGGAACAATGGACACAATCAGCTGGTGAAGTTGGTGGTAGGTACGATGCGCGTGTTACTTCATCTCCTTCGCTCCGTGTCTTTGTATGTTATGTTAAAAGTAGTAATGAATGTTGCTTGAATTATAACAGTCGATATAATATAGCTATAATCTTGTATTTTAACTCATTTATTTGTCAGATAACGAAACAGGTTATACAAATACTGCATAGGAATAGGAACAAATACAAACTATTTCAAATTGTATTTAAACAAATTAGTAAACTTAACGAACTAATCAATATATTTAATTAGAATAAACTTTTTAGGTCTTCTTCTTAGCTTTTATTTTCTTATAATTAATTGTTTGATTGGTACACCATACCAGATTCGATATTTACTCTATTATTTACTTGATATTTATTTGCTTTAGGTACATGCATATCTGGCAGATGTTACAGCTATTCGTAAATGTATAACTTAATCATTATTGTTATTATTTTTTCACTCAAAGTTCATTTAATTAAACATTTGATAAATCATTATAACATCACACAAATTTGGCTCTACTGAAATAAAAACTAGTTTTATTAATATTGTTCTCAACATGCTTATCTGTTCCATGGATAATGCGTTCAACAACTAACTCTGGATGATAACTATCAATTTTTACAAATGGACTATTTTCTTTGCGAACAGATAGGTTAGCAGTATATAACAGTTCTTACATTTTGACCTGGACTATTCAAAATATTGTTCTTCAATTTTAAATTATAAAACAATAATAACTGTTTACACCGCTCATTACCTCTATTCAATTCAATTCAAATATATATTTTATTACTCGCAAAAAATTACAATTTGTACAAGCAGTTCATGTTTATCTCTCTAGCTCAAGGCTAATTGAGAGAAAAACTATAATTTGTTTACAATTATGGTGTTACAATTACATGTGAAACATATTTTTACACATATATTATAGTACATTTTTTTTAACTTCCTTAAATCAAAAACATTACAACAATAAATTAGATAACAATAATTATAAAAATTTTAAATAAATAACAAAACAAACAATGGGATAAATGTAACATTGGACTATTATATATGCAACAAAACAACTCAATAAAATCTTTAGAATCAACAAAAAACAACAAGAAACCAGTTTTAAATCCTAAAACAATTATAATAAAAAAAATATTAAGTACGTGAAATAATTCAATAAAAAATAAATCATACCATATTTTTCTCGTCTATCATTCAAAGACACAAAAACAAAATCTTAAACTAAAGGTTAGTTTTAAAAAGGTTTGTTATCTTTCTGACTCATAGTTTCTTGTGGTATGCCGATTTCACCCAATATTTAAACACAGTGTGTGACAAATGGACATGTACAGGATGGGAAGGTCAACTTTCACTTTCCAATATTTGTTCTTTCATGAATGTACTTATTTCATTAGTGTCTTCTCATCAGTGCTTGACCAGCTTGCTTTATATATATGCATGTTTCACTGTTTAACCACGTTCACCTATTGTTTATTTAATATTATTATTTTTAACAGGAAAACCCTAAATTTTTATTTTTTTTAAACTGCCAAGTGTATATGATTACTATTTTGTGGTTAGTGCTGTGAAAACACCATACATACTGGTAAATAAAAGTCACCTATTGACAGCAATTGCTTATTTTTTAATTGAAATAGCCTATATCTAGTTTAAGACAAAAAATGTTTAATGACGATATTGGAAGAACAAAATATGCCACACTCAAAATGAGCTACAAATTACTACTTAATTTTTTCTCCCTCCATTCCTATATTATTTAAACAACAAACGTTAATATTATTCTTCAATTCAACTAAAAATCTTTCGCCTATTTCTTTACCAGTAATTTGCTGGTTTCTCTTTACTAATTCTGTATATTCATTGGTAAAAAGTTGACAGTTTAATATTGAATCATTTAACCAAGTTTTTGTTTTAAATTAAAGCAGTACTTTTATATCCTGCTTTATTAAAACATCTTTACTTAAAATTCTGCTATATTATTTATAATGTCACTCAACAATATATCAAACTTTTGATCTATAGTAAGTTCACTGGAACTACTTATGTGGTTGTTTTTCTTTGGCGGTGCCATAACTTGCTCCTTATCGTTTGACCTTGAGTTAACACAGACTCCATAAAATATCTTAAATGACTCGTCAGAGCATTTTGAATTTTAATCTTTACGGGCTAATCACAGATTTCCATTAAATGTACCGTCTGATATAACTAAAATAAACAATCGCGCTACAAATCACTGTATAAAAAGACTTGTAGTAAAAGTAACCCAACTAAATAAATACAAATTAGCGGAGCAAATAAAACACGACTATTCCCTTCACCTAGTATTATGTTATTACTTAACTTATAATAGTGGTTATCACATTAAGCTAGGAGGCTAGTAAAAGTTTTCGTTGATGAAAAGTAAACACTGATAAACGTAAATGAAAGGGAGATAAAATAAATTAGATTGAATTGAATGTCGTTTACTACGTATATATTTTGTATAAAAATCTCTTGTTTTGAACAGAAAATATGCCATTAGAAAAAGTGTGCTCGTATTAAAGTTCAGGTTTATGTTAAAGAACTTATCGTATTAAACTTCATACGATGAACGGGATTATAATATAAATAGCAAATCAAAGATCTTTGATCATTTTGTTGCATATGTGTACAGGAATAGTGTCTCTTGATACTTAAGCTAACATTATAATAAACATTTCCCCCTGAATAGTACAGTATAAAACAAAAATAAATAAAATGATGTTAATAACACCTATTAAATATGATAGTGAGTAATAAATAACATAGAAACAAAAAAATTACATTGAACTAAAATTATTATGATAACTATAATAAATTATCTAGAAAATCTGGCATTGAATGGAGATCTAATATTATTTTATAATCTTTTAAGTGTGATTGAAAATGTGTTTTTCGTATTTCTTTTTTTAATTTCTGCGGTAGCGCTTTCATGAAATAGTGCCCACTATATAATTTTTATGTTTATTGACAAATTGTAATCTGTGGAGTTATTTTACAAAAATGTGTTTCTGTCTCGTATTATACTCATGCGCTTGTGTATGGTTTTTGTTTTTATCAGCATGTGTCTTAATTTTATGTAAAATTACTCCATAAATATAAAGACCATACACTGTAAAAATATTTAAATTTTGAAAATGAATTTCAACAGAATCATTATACTTCAGATTTTCAATTACTCTTTGGATTGCTTTTCTGTAATATTAAAATCCTATTGAATTTTACTCTGAGGTTGATCCATAAAGACATATACCGTAGCTAATGTGTGAGTGGATATGTGCATGACATAAAAGTTTTAATATAGATTTATTATAAAAAAGTATTGTCGATTTCAATGCGAATAAACCAGCGTTCATTTTCCTTATCACAAAATCCACATGTGTATCCCAATTAATACACTTATCAATTGTAAGGTCCAAAAATTGCAGTTTTGTAACTGATCAATTAGCTTCTTATCCAATTAACATAGCTTGATAAATTGATAAGCTTATTTTGAATATCTATATGTGAAATAAAGTTTCTTTTTAACAAATTGACAGATAAGTTATTTTGCGTGAAATACTCTTTTAGCCTTTCCAGTTCTATTACAGATTTATTTTATTTATTTATTTCAACGGTTTCACCATTTTTACATTTGATTAAAAAAAAAGAATATTACAAGATAGTTCTGTATTGTGTAACAAAAATAAAGCAAGCTTAGACATAAAGTAATATAAACAAAACATTTCAAGAGTAGATAAGCAACAGATAAATGAACTATTTGAACGAACTATTTACAACAAATGCATCATGAACTGTGTGATCAGTAGGCTATAGATAACTACAATATTCTAGCAATTTGTTTCTGGAAACGCTTAGTTGAGCCACAGAAGAAGTCCAGTACGTTTGCAGTTTCACTACCAGATCTTAGCAACCTGGGAACGTCCGTATGATATGCATATGACATAGACATCATTTATTGGCATATTACATTCAACAAAATGAACAGATGCTTTGTCATACAATATCGTCTTAGAAATAAAATAGTGATTATTAATTTAACAAAGAAATTTACCGTGCAATTTTATTTCAGTTTAACAAAACGGTTCATGCAAATATTCATTAATACTGTAGTACTCCTTATCTATGAGTCTTTCTTTGATCATATTTAAAACTTTTAAGATCTATAGATTTAAATTGATAAGGAAGTATGTTATAAAACCCATGAATTGAGGGCTTCTTTCAAAAAGGTTTAATCTATGGAGTGGTAATCTAAAATTGTTCCTATACCTTGTATCATATGAATGATTAAAATTTAAATCAAAATTAAATTTATCTTTAAAACTATAGGTCCAAATAAGTGTTTCATAAATATATAAGCTGGTAAGTGTTACTTGTCTACATGATTGTCTTTGGCTATTTTTTGAAATTTTTCTTAAAATATTTTTCTGCATTTTAAATACTGATTCAACTCCGGGGACAACTTCCCATAGAATGTTGCACTATCTTAAAATTGATTCTACATATCCATAATATACAACTTTGCTTAAATACCAATGGAAACATTGTCCTTTAATATTGAAAAAGCAAAATTGATCTTAATTTTTTCTGTAGAAGGTTTATATGATTTTTCGAATTTATATTCATATCAATTTGGACACCTAAAAATATATGTGAATCGACTAATTTTCAATGTACATGAAATATCATTTTCACAACACTACCATGAGTTCAGCTGTTTTCGTTAAGTGTTTATAACTGGTCAGCGAAACGTCATATTTCCCATAGCTGTATTGAATAAAATTCCTAATAAAGGAATATCTATTTCCAACAATTATAACTGTACAATCAATTTAAATGTGCATTTAAAATAGTAGAGCTGATTTTATAAAATGTTCCTAATTAAATAAAAATTTAACATTCCAACATTTGTTATTCAGTAGTGTTGTGAGAAATATCGTTCAAAACTAAAATGAAAATGTTTTGCATGTTCTCGACCAATTTAAGTTCTCGACAAGTCTCGCACTTCAAACATATGGTCTCGAACATGCAAAATCCCATTTTCCACTCTTGTTATGAAATATACTATTCTATTGTTTCTGGCACAAAACTGAATAGGCTTAATTTAGTTTTAAGCCATTTTCATTGAATCATTTTTCCATTTTTACTAATGTGTCTCTTATTGATGATTATAGATCAGAAGTTATTTTTGTTTTAATTATGGCAGTTATTTGATATTATCCTGCTGATGATAATATCAAATCTGTTTCAATTGCAATTGGAAGGTCATTTATGTAAATTAAAAAAAGTAAAGGCCCCAATACTGAACCCTGAGGCACTCCTTATTCAATATTTTGCCAGCTTGGGTAAAATCTATTACGATCTTTAACTACAATTGTTCTTTGTTTTCTGTTTAGTAAGTAAGACAAAATGTCCTCCTATCCCATAATCTTGTAACTTAGATAAAAGGACAGAATGATGAACACAAT
Organism: Stictocephala bisonia; assembly: GCA_035578905.1. Lineage (NCBI taxonomy): Eukaryota > Metazoa > Arthropoda > Insecta > Hemiptera > Membracidae > Stictocephala > Stictocephala bisonia. The sequence continues at coordinate 101,239 of JAQJVL010001596.1, read as the reverse complement.
GAAAAGCCTTGGACAGCCTTGGAACACACCTGCAGTGGCTTTCGACCTATCCAAGGCCTCTGTCACACTTCATTGATAAATTGTACAAATGCTGATGCAGTAATTGAGCCCTTCCTAAAGCCATATTGTCTGTGATAAAATAAGTTATTTTCTTCAAAATACTGTATTAACCTATATGCTATTAACTTTTCAAATATTTTTGAGAAATTTAATAATAATGAAATTGGACGATAGTTCTCAACAGAAGACATCAATCCTTTCTTAAAAATTGGTAAAACTTGGGAGTTTAATTTGTCTGTGAAAATTCCAGTTTCAAATGATTGATTAATTATTGTTGTTAGTGGTTTTGATATCTGATATGCAGAATCTTTTATTATTTTAATGGGAATCTCATCCCATCTAACAGTTGTTGAATTATTCAATGACATTAAAGGTGTGATGAATACCTGATACACTAGCTCTAGAAAAATTAAAATTTGAAATTGTATCTACGAAAAAACATGTTAAAATAGTCAGCAACAAGGGTAGGATTATCAATTAAATGGTCATCATTATTTTTTAGCACAATGTTATTTTTGCTATCATTACTTTTAGAAGTACCAAGTTCTCTACATACAACTTCCCAAATAGTATTTGATTTATTTTCAGAATGTTGTATAGAAGAATTGTTTCCTTTATTTTAGCATTTTTTTAAATATTTTCTTGTACCTCTTAACATATTTTTGAAAATTGAAGTCTTTGTTTTAGCTTCATTGTGTAATTCTCGTTTTCTTGTACATGAAAATCCTTGCAAAAATGTTAGGGGTAAAGCTGGGAAAACTATGAATATGAGAAAAATAGAATAATATTTTCATTCCTAAATCCTTAATTGTTGGTATGAATATTATTTGAGTACTCAAATTAAAGGAAATTGTGTCCTGATCACAAATATAGTAAAAAGGTTTTGCAATCGGAAAATGATTAAGCGTGTTAGACCTGGAAATGTGCTGTTTACAAAAAGGTTGTTAGGTTAGGTTAATAAATATAAATTTTAAAAACATCCTCACTTCAGTAACCAACCTAACCTATACAAACATAACTCTATTCAAATAGGCACTTTTCAGAGGCAATACTCTTATTATTAGTGCGATTTCAAAACCCTTTACGTATTCCTGATCGGGACGTAACTCTGCACAATTTGAGTGCCCACAATTCTATATATATATTTTAATCCAAGAAAACCTTTTTCAATGTTTATTCTTGGTGAATGAAAAATGTTTTCTTCCAAAAGATTTGTATGTGTATTATTAAAAACGGTAATTATGCACTTTCTTGCCACCTCTGAAATATGATTTCATGTTAAAAAGTGTTGAAAAATGAGTTTATATCTCTGGAGGAGTTTGATTTCATTCGCGGAAAACTCGGTTTTCACCAAAAAATCTTAAAACTAGTTTTTTATCTAATAATGAAAAAACCAACTTTTTTAAAATCTTTTTGACAAATTTTTTTCATTTCTTGTATTTTTAATGCTGAGCACAAATATATAACTGGTTTTTGTAGTAACATTATTTTTTCAGTTCGAAAAATGCATTTTTTACTGACATAACCTAACTTAACCTAATTGTCTTATTTTCTGAACAAAAATTCATAATTTGCGTTAAATTCAAGTGTTTTGTTTCCGTGATCCTTTCTTGGTACAATCGCTCCGTTTCTACAACAACAAAAACTAACTCCATTATTAATAATTCTGTTCTTATTTTTTTTCTGTTTTTTTGTTTCGGATTATTAATAATTCCAATTGTCATTTTTCATCAATCTCCCAATCAATTCTACCATCTCTTCTAATTAAAAACAACCTTTTACCTTCAATTAATGGTGGCGGCGATACACATGTTGGTATTGTAACCAGCATGTGCATGGTAGACTCTCTATTCAGTAACAATAGTTTTCTATTGTCTTAAACTGCCACCACAAGATATTTCACATTTGTCTTTAACTTTTTAAACTTCAGTTCTACTTGATCTATAGGTGTGATCAATTGTTCTTGAACTATCATTTCAGTAAAAATTATTTGGTAACTATGCACTTTCTTGCCACCTCTAAAAATACGATTTCATGTTAATAAAGTGGTGAAAAATGAGTTTATATCTCTTGAGGAGTTTGATTTCATCCGCGGAAAACTTGTTTTGTACCGAAAAATCTAAAAACTAGATTTTTATCTAATAATGAAAAATCCAACTTATTTTTAAATCGTTATTTTTCAACAAATTTTCTTTCATTTCTCGTGTTTTTTTATGCTGAACACAAATATGTAACTGGTTTTGTAGTAAAATTATTTTTTCAGCTCGAAAAATGCATTTTTGCTGACATAACCTAACTTATCCTAATTGTCCATTTACTCAACAAAAATTCGTAATTTGCGTTAAATTCGAGCGTTTGGCCTCCATGACGGCCAGCCGACCGTCACTTCGGCGATAATATAGGTGAATTCGGTTTTTGTGATTAACCATTGATGTGACAAAGAATACCTGAGGTATCGAATTTACAAGCCTATTTTTAGCGGCTATTTTTTCATACAAATAACCATGAAATCCTATCATATTATATATCATTACACTCGGAATATTCTCAAGAGTAAAATACTGTAATTTGATAAAGATACTCTTCAAAATACCTTCGCAAAAAATTATAAAAGACTAATTACAAAATCTGCACTCTACAAATATCCCCGCGCCCGAGCGTATACACAAAAGATCACACGTTTTTCCCTCCACTTTTGGCCAGATAATTTTTGTGTGGGAAAGATATGTACTCAGATACTTTGATTTGAGATCCTGGAAACATGGTTGTGCTAGTTTATTTGCAAAAACATTTTTCTCAAATTTCACAATTTCAACTATTTGTAAAAAAAAAAAAACTAATGTCCAATAAAACAAAAAAAAATATATTTTTTGAAAGTTTATTTTATACTGTACTCAATAATAATAGGTTTTATCAAATAAATGTAAGTTTACTTATTTTTCTGCGTATTTATTTGCATATACCTATAATTTCATAAATTTACACTTTTTCAAATATTTACAAAAATAAAACAAAGTACAAAAAATTTTAAACAAAATTTTACTATATCTTGAAGAGAACCTTTTTTCATACATTTTGTATATTTTGATTATTCCAGTAAAAATTTTAGTATATTTTATAATTATGGTTACTTTTCAATTTTATAACTCAAAATGTACAAACTTTTATATTTTACTGGTAATAAAAATTTTTGATGTGAATATATAACATTGTAAAGATAACAAACATATTATGTAGTTATTACTGAACAAAACAATATAAAACATGATACATTTTAGTGCAAAACAGTATTTTTTACTGAATTTTGAAGTATAGGGCTCAAAACAACAAAAACTGGCCTGCCACTATAGAGATTTTTAGCTGCCATGTATAGGGTTAATAGTTGTTGTATATAATGATCACGTAATGGCCGCTAATCGCGATCCGCCGCGACAGTAGTTTTTCCGTTATTTCTCGAGAAATATTTGTAATAGACCAAAACAGTTTTCAAATTTGTATTCAGCGCAAAAAAACACATCAAAATAAAAAAAGACGATTAAAATACCATTTAAATTAACGGAAATATGACAAAAATACTAAAAGTTGTGACATTGGTTTTTTCGAATTTTTCGGTAAAATGCGTTATTTCCGCGGAATAAAAAGCATATCTCGTGAAAATACAGCCAATTCTAGACCTATTTCTAGCAAATGTTCCAAATTTGTTTGATGGCAAGAAAGTGCATAATTACCAATTACTTTAAGAATGTTTCCTCTTCTACCACATCTTTTCCTTGTAACCTGTAATGTAATGGATAATTAACTTGAACTAGCCTTTTCAAGGAGTTTGATCTCTTGAAGGTGGTCGACTTCTTCTTCTTCCCCTCCTCTGCTTTAAACTTAACTTTTAACCTTCTCCAATGTATACTCCATACTAGCAACAGTCTTATCCATTGCAAGATGTGAAGTGTGCATGCTAAAGACTTGCATGTAGAAAGAAAGCGTTGTGGTAATAGAGGTAGTTAACGTTAGTGATGGGCCAGAAATCACGACCTGTGATTTGACACCGTGATTTTAGGATCACAGGTCGACCCGCTCACCCGCTCCGGCTCTTCTCAAGTGAACTGCCAATGTGACTGTTCTTGACTGTACTGACTGAACGAGAACGACTGAGCTGTAAATTAGTTTGCTTTCTTGCCGTCTGCTGTAGAGCAGCACTGCAATTCGTTTCTGCTCCAACTTTATTTATTTTGAGACTAATGCTTATAATTAATGTTATATTAATTAACAGTTCTATCAAACTGATATTCTGTCAGATGTGTTTAATAGATCAGCAATAAAAAAGTCTATTGTGAACAATAAAAAACTATAATTTAAAAGTAAACTACCTGTTTTTATTTATTTACCAATATATCAATTTGATGAAATATATGTCTAACGTATATTTCTTCAGTTTATAATTGTGTATAGCCTATTACCAATAATAATCAATAAATTTAGTATGCTGTAAAATGTACTTGTCTACAATGCTTGTGTCGTAGATTATATCTAACTTTTAAAAATATATTTGTTTTTTGTATATTCTGCATAGATTTAAATTATCTGTACAATATAGTTTAGGTACATGTTCAGTATTTCATGCCAAATAACATCTTAACTATTCAGCTCATCTATGTTTTATTCTACTCCGTTCATCAATCACTTGTAATAACTAACAATAACTGCATAGCATAGGCCCAATCCGTAATTTGTTGTTCTATTCAGGGACATGGAATCACGGTTAGAATTGAAAGAGCGGAATCGCCGAAATCACGGTTAGAGCTGAAAGAGCGGAATCACTCTTAATCACAGGTTAAAATCACAGGTCTGGCAAGTGAGCGGGAGTGGTTATCACTGCTCAGCTAAAAGAGCAGGTAATCCCATCACTAGTTAACGTTAATGATAGTCGTCAGTAACTCATTACGTCCTGCCAGCGTCCACTTTCTGCTAGAGGTGGGGCGAAAATAACACAACGGTTGTTTGACAACAGTTGTCGAGCGACAACCTGTTGTGGAGAAAACTGTTGTCTTGTTCACCCTGTTGCCCGTTGTCTACAACGGCGCGCTGTCGACCACAGTTCTGGAAACGGCACATACAGACAGTATAACGATCCAGCCAGCCAGTTCAGTTCTCAGTTGGCGTTGTCAACTTATCGTTGTCAACAACGGTACGGTTACAGTATCTGAGTTCTGCTCTCCCGTAAACACCTGTTGTATAGTAGTCATTTTGGATCACCACGAGTGTTATTTGTTGCAAGTATCTTACAGTGTTAGTGTATGTAGTTTTTAATTTTTGTTGTTAGTGTAAAGTTTTATTTCTTAGTGTTATTCTGTTTAAATACTGTTAATAAGGATCAAGTGTTAATGTTTTATTTTTGTGGTCAAAATGAGTAAGCGCAGTAGTCCCTTGTGGAGTTTTTTTCAAGTTGTTAATGCAACTGAAAAAATTGCAAAATGTGATATGTGTGGATTAAACATGTCATTTAAATCCACAATTACAAATTTAAAAAATCACATCGTAAAAAGACACTCAACAGTGAACCTAGAGTGTCCGGTGATGGTGAAACGGGTTGCCCTAGTTTCAGAGGAACCCTTAAACTCTGCATCTAGTTGTGAAAATGTTCTTGGTCTTCAAACCCACAATTCAGTTGTAAACAACACTGTATGTCAAGGAAATAAAGGTACTTTTAGTAATAGCCCATGCTCATCTAACGCCGTAACAACTACTGATAAGGCTACTACTAGTACTTCCTCTCTATCAGTTGTAAATTATAGAGGCAACGCACTTCCCGTTCCTGTAAGGCAAGCCACGATGGGAAATTTTTTGAATAAAAAAATCAATGCTGGTCAAAAGAGGAAACTTGACAGATCCCTCTTACGACTATTTTCTAAAGATTACCAGCCATTCAGTGTCGTTGAAGACTGTGGTTTCAAGCAGTTTGTCAGTGACTTGAACCCTTCATATGTCCTTCCAAGCAGGAAAACTATTTCTAATAGTTTGATCCAGCTGCATACGAGGAATGCAGGAATTCAGTTGCTGAACACCTCAAAAATATTGGCAGTATGTGTTTGACAACAGATTGTTGGTTGTCTGCCCAAGAAAGCTATTTGGCATTGACAGCCCATTACATAACAAATGAGTTCCAATTTGAATCTGTCCTCCTTGACTGTTGTCTGATTGAGGGGACTCACACAAGCTTCGCCCTGGCTTGTAAAATTAGGGAAATTCTTGATAGTTTTGAGATTAATATTGAGACAATAAGTGTCGTAGTTTCGGACAATGGGTCCAATATTAAGGGAGCAATTTTAAACGAATTGAAATTAAAACATTTTGGATGCTACGCCCATACCCTTAATTTAATCGTTCAAAATGCTCTTCAGAAAGCATCCCCAATTCAAATTGTAATTGAGAAAGTAAAAAAAAAATAGTGAATCACTTCAAAAGAAGCAACCAGGATTTGGAAAAGCTGCTAAAATACCAAAGAGATTCTGGGGACAAAGATCCAAAACGGTTGATATTGGACGTGGTTACGAGGTGGAATTCAACATTCTACATGCTCGAGAGAATTTCTACAATTCAAGAAGCAGTACGAGCTACAATTGCTCTGCTTGATAAAGACCTTGAGCCACTCACTGCCGAAGAGTGGAAGATATGCAGTGATCTCTGTAAAGCCTTGAAGCCGTTTGAAGACGTCACTGATAAGTTGAGTGGCCAGAAATATGTCAGCGAGAGCAACATAATTTTCCTCACTAATGGATTGACACATGTTTGTCAGAAGTTACTCCATATGCCGCTTCAACGATCAGTTCATGAAGTCATTCTGCTACTTCAGGTAAATCCATTTCCACATTAATTATCTCTATTATTTTAATTAATATATGTTGCTTTTACTAAAAGGGTTCTTATCTTGAGCATATAAGTAATATGCTAAGTACAGTATAATGTATATATTTCATATATTATATTTATACTATATTATTATAATATCTCTATATATAAAAGAGAAAGTCCTCACTCACTCATCACTAACTCTCCCACTTTTATTTTATTTATTTTTTAAATACTAAAAATCGATATGTTTCCAGGAGGGGATTTTGACCCGTTTCTCAAACATTGAAGACAATAAAATGGTTGGTACATGCTCATTTTTGGATCCCCGTTACAAGCTTCATCCATTTTCATCCCAACAATCACAGAACGTAATCAAAGAGCATGTGAAAAGATTAGCCACTGCGGAGTTCAACACTGAAAAGCATATTCAGCAACAAACACAAGTTGATGAACAGTAAGTAACTTTGTTTATTCTTTAAATTTTATTTTACTGTAAAGAAACATTATTTTTTATGTAACTGTTGTAGGCCTACAGTGGGAAGACAATAATCCGAACTAATTGGGACCGGCAGTGGTTCAGATAATCAAAAGTTTGGTTAATCAAATAATACCTTGAATACGAGGACTACCATACTATACTGTATTGTTTTTATTGATAAAATAAGGAAAAAAGTAATATACAACAACTACAAAGAAATGAACTTTACTAACTTAATATTAAACAGTTCTTTAAAAAATGTAAACTTAAGTCAACAGTGAGTTTTAAATAATGAGGTGCTAAACATGTTTTGAAATAAATTACTATTTTTGAAGCCAGGTGAATTTCTTCAAATACCACTGTACGTGTATGGGCGGGCGGGTGGGTAAATACCACTGCACGTGTATGGGTGGGCGGGTGGGTCAGTATCACTGTCCGTGTATGGGCGGGCGGGGGTAAATACCACTGTACGTGTATGGGTGGGTGGGTGGGTAAATACCACTGCACGTGTATATTAAGTACCACTGTACGTATATGGGTGGGCGGGTGTGTAAGTACCACTGTCCGTGTATGGGTGGGTGGGTGGGTAAATACCACTGTACATGTATGGGTGGGCGGGTGGGTTATTTTTGAAGCTGCAAGTCTAAAGAGTATTCTTTATCTTTCAATAAATTGAGGCATTGTGCAGTTTGCCACGCCTAGTTTATTTTCGTCTGTTTCCTGGAAGGACTGATGTCACGGCGTGGGAGACCACTGCACTGCCAACACCGCTCTTCTAGCATTGAGCTCGGCACACGGGAAATCGGGGATGCACGGGCCGTGCGGCAACTACCCACTTATCTTTCATAATACTGTACTACTGTAGAACGTTAATTAACAAGTTAAAAGTGTTTGATTATAGGTACATGTTAGTACAGTGCTGTATATGAGAAATAATACTGTACTAAAACCATAAACCAAATGGTATAGTAGTTGTTCTCTTTTAACAAAACAAAAACGTATTTACGACTAAAAAAAAATAATATTTTTTCATATTCTGGTTCGGTTAACTGACGCTTCGGATAATTGACGTTATGATCGACGTCCCACTGTATTTTATAATCGAAAATTTTAATTTCAAAAATATTTAATTAGTAGTAGGCCTATTAATTTAATTAGTTTGCTCAAAACTATTTGTTTAATCAGGCAAGAAGAACTGGAACCATTGTCTGTGGTGGCTTATCTTGGCGAAGTGCTGAAGAAAGCTCAGCCCTCTGGAAATGCACTTTCAAGCGCTATCATTGAAGTCCAGCGATACCTTGAAGACAGGACTGTTGGCTTGAACGAGGATCCTTTGAAGTGGTGGACCATTAAGCAGCATGCTTATCCGATCTTGTCAAAGATAGTTAAAAAACATTTCAACATGGTCGCAACGTCAGTACCATGTGAATTTATATTTACCAAAACTGGGCAAATTATAAATGATCGCCGCACACTGCTTAAACCATCAAAGGTCAGGCAATTGATATTTCTACATGCCAATGACAAGTTCTGGTCTAAACATTAAAATATCAAGCAGTAGATCTCACATTCTTTGTTGCTTTAATATCTTAACTAGTAGTATTAATGTATAGTAATAATGCAAGTAAGCTATTAACTGTTAGGGCATTTTCATAAATTTGTATTTTGTAATATGTTTATTAGTGTTGTATCTTGCTTAGATTTAATGAAAACACTTAGAATGTATTACTTTTCTCGGTGTGGTTTATTTTTTATATTTAAAAATTAGTTGTATTATCCTTAATAGTTGATATTTTTATTTTGTTACTATTTCTGACCTTTTAAAATATGTATTCAGTTTTTATAATGTATTACAGTATTTTGATTGTTTTTGTATGATTAATTTAGGCACTAGGCAGTCGATATTATTTGTTGTTTCTTTTTTCATCATGGTGTAGTATTTAACCAAATATTTTAATTTGAGTACCATTTCTAACCTTTATTCAAATGTATTAATGTTTTTATATGTATTTCATTATTGAATTCATAGTCAGTTGATATGTTGTTTTTGTTTATCATCAAGATACTGAAATTTTATATGAATGTATATAGCCTAGTAGTAATCTATTGTTTTAGTAACCGAATATTTTCATTGTAATAAATAAATTTGTTTTCAAAATATTGTGTTGGACTGAAGTGTTTTTCCTTAATAAAAAATCAGTACAAAGTAAGATGCTTAAATTTTATAAATTTCTTATATAATTTTTAAAAATATTTATAGGTTTATATCTTAAAATATAATCATTGGAGAAGACAATATATAAAGTTTTGTACTAAACTTTATTTAATTTATAATATTAAAAGGGCACAATTGATTCAAAACAGTTAAAGTAAGCACATAAAAAACATAGTTATTTAGTACAACAGGTCGTGAGATTACTAAAACAGTTTTTCAAGCAACAACAGTTGTAAACATGAGTTTTGCAACGTCAACCGTCATCACTCATACCAGTCGACAACGACCGTTATCGACAACAGCTTCAGACAACAGGTTATCGCTTCGCAACTGTTGCGTTGACAACTGTTGTTGAAATTAGGCCGTTGTGCCCATCCCTACTTTCTGCGGGGTATATATAGGAGCGGTGTCCATTGCCTCCTCGTGTAGTCTGTATCACATGTGGTCCTAAGGTCGATGGGATACAGCTGCCGCTCCCGGTGGGTACTTTGATAGTTGGATGTGTGGGCCCGACATCCAACTATTGAAATATCACATTGGAATTGTCCTTCTTCTTTCTCTCTATTAGTGCATGTTTAATTTGTAGTAGGCTTCTTTCTTTTCCTTCTCTGCTTATAGTTGCAGTTAGAGTTTCTTTTTATCTATCTTCTATTCTGCGTGTAGTAATTTTCTTTATTTGTTCGATGTCCGTGACCTACTTACCGGACTTGGAAATACAACGATGCGTATTTGTAGCTAATTAATTGTGCATGTATAGTTTGTTTCCTTCTTTCATCTATCTTTATTATGCTAGTACTAATGCCTTCTAGTGTTTTGGTAGCTGTGACCTACTTACAAGACTTAGAAAATTCCTCTTTGCACATGTTAGTTGCAGTAGACTTATTATGCTTGTACTAATTCCTTCTACTGTTTTGGTGACTGTGATATACTTACAGGACTTAGAAAATTCCTCTTTGTGCGAAAACAACCGTAAAATAGCAGGGAACTAACATTTCCTGTTATTTTACACAACATTGTAATGTGACCTTGACCCACTTACTGGACTTAGAATATTTCTGAAGTTCAGTAGAAACAGAGAAGTTTCTTGTTTGCAAAATAATAGTTACTTGGTTCCCCCATCCACTCCAATCCCCGCCCATACTCCCCCCACCACTTGCTATAAAAGAGCGCTTGTTCCAAGCATAGTTCGCAGTCCGTATCGAACAGTTCAAGCAAGCTGATCTGTTGGACAGCCGTTAATAGAATCTTTAGTAAAGAACTGGTACCATTCTTTACTAAATATTCTTTCTTTTGCATGATTTGTTGTAGCATGATAGATTTACTTGCTTGTAGCTGCTTTTTGTTTAGTTAGTTGTTGGTTTCAGTAGTTGTTGGATATTTAGAACAGTGAAGTGTTTCATTTATTAATCAACTTTGTTTTTTCTTACAGCGAATTGTCTATTATTTAATAATCAAATGTGTACTTTCTTACAGTGCATTAATATGTTAAGTCTTACATTATTTACAAAACACTAACTATTAATGAATGATATTGTTTCTATCAATTCCTATCCCACCTCTTCCCAACACCTTAGGGGTCTAAGCCGTGCAAACTGTACCCCGTTGTCATTCGGTCCATGCAAAGCGTTTGACAACGCCCGCCCGTCTTGTCTTTCTTTTTACCAATCCTTACCACACCTAACTAAGGGTCAAAGCCATGCAAACTGTACCCTGTTGTCATTCGGTCCATGCAAAGCGTTTGACAACACCCACCTTTCGTATTCCCTACCTCAATTCGTGATAGAACAATCTTTTTAAAACATTAATAGAAGGTTCCTATTTCGGGCTTATAGCTCGTAATTTCGTACTGGTTTATTAATGAAACTTTCCAAATTGTCCAATTCTTAAACAAAACGTGGAGTAGTTAGAATTGTTTACAAAATAATTAAAAGAAGGTTCAGCTTTCGGGTTTATAGCTCGTTAGCCAGAGCTGGCTTTTTAATTACATTTTACAATCGAAAGTATAATGTCCCTTGAAGACAGAGCGGGGAATAGAGCAGTCTGTGGAAAGTAAGAACTACTTATTACTCTATTCCCCGTTTTGGTAATAATGTTAGATGACCTTGACCTACATTTAGGACTTGTACAATTTCCACTCATAGTAGATATTGAACTATACTACATTACCGTCACTTTCAAACTCCCCCCACCCCACCACCATTCCCCCACCCAATCGACGCGTCTATAAAACCCGAGTTGACCGTTTTCTCTAACCACATTATACACTGCGCAAGCGTACTAGACACTTCACTCTTCTACCATGAAACAGTCAAATCTAAAGAAACTTCTATCTGAAACAAAAAGTTCTTCTAATAACAAAACAAACACTTCAGCTTTATTACTACAAACTTTGTCAACTTTGACGAGTTTACTACCGCCTATTTCATCACAAGGACAATCAACATCAACTATTTCTACTACTACTACTCCTGCTGCTGTTTCTTCTTCTATTTTATCTGGGTTTTCAGAAAATCCTTCCACATCATCGATGTCTAATACTTCTGCTTCTCATGAACCTGTCAAAGGAAGACTGCCCACTGCGTTTGTAACTTTACCTCCAGTTTCGACCATCAACATCTCCAGCGCTTCGTCTTCACCATGTTTGATTTCCCATCTTCCCTCACCTATTTCACCTATCCCACCTACCCCGTTATGGGACCAGTCCACCTCTGAAAAATTTAAGAAAATCAATTCCATCCGCAAAATATCCTTTCTTCCTCCCAAAATCTGTTCTTACACTTTCAAAAAAGGTGGAAAGAAAGGTGAGCAATGTATTAGATCTTGTCCTCCGAATGAGGTACTTTGCAGCCTTCACCTAAAGTTGAATGACAATGCTAATGCATCTCACCCTCCACACCAAACAGCAAAATTCATTCACACTCGTATTAATAGACTTACAAAATTTAAAAAGTACTTTTTCGTTAGAGTGATTGAACGGACCACGGTAGTCTTAAGGTGTGAAGGCAAGAAGTACATCTTGAGATTACCCTATGGTATGATCAATCCTGATAACCCAACAGAAAGTCATTATATAATACGAGAGTGTAATGGAACTGCTCTTTGGAAAAATAGAAATATTAAGAAAAATTAATAAAAAAGAAATAAAAAAAACCTAAATTATTGACCTTGACATAGTTTCAGGACTTAGACGACAAGTACAACTCTAACGAGCAAGTATACGTTGTTATTTGTTCTATGTCTTCAAGCAAAGTGGTGGGTGAAGCTCAATGATATGCTTGGGTATATAAGAAGGTATCGCGTGAGCTGCCCTCACTATGTTGCCTATGTTCACCAGAGCTTCAACACACTCTATATCTTTTTCTTTAGCAGAAAATATGTCACCAAGAGAAAACATTGATCAAAATTCAACTGATAATTTTATTAGAAATGTGTTTGAAAGTGAGGTTCAATTTGATGGAGAAGAAGAAGTAGATGACTTTGTTTATGAAGACGGTGAAGAGGAATCTGAAATGGAACAAGTTGAACTTTTGAGCGAAGTCGACTCGGAGGATTTTGCGATATACCAACAACTGATTGCTACAATGAGTTTCGATGAAGCAGTTAATGTGTTTGGTTTCTAAGGGTTGTGGGAATTGTTAAATATCGAAGAAGAAGAAATAGAAATGCTATTGATGGATGATGACTTTGAGGATTCAACGATGTCACAACAGTCGGTTGAGACCACGAGTTCTGAAATTATTGAAACTCCAACAAGTAGTAGTACGGACTGTCGTCTATCAATACGAATATGTAAAGCTCGCAGGCGTTTATTCGCCTCATCTTCTGACGACGACGACGATTCAGAATAGAGAAATTAAAATTAGTTTGTTTTGAAGACAAAGCGGGGTATAGATCAGTCTGTGGTCAAAATGAGAATCACTTACTGCTCTATTCCCCGTTTTGGTAATATATAAGAGACCTTGACCCACTTACAGGACTTAGTTCATTGAGAGTAACATATAAATGATGAAAGAGGAATATACTTTAAAACTCTACTGTTTGTTCTCCATACCCCATGTCTCCCTTCATCTTTGTATTACATTAAAAAAGAGGTTCTTTTCACCCCCCACCACCGTCCGACCTGCTATAAAAGGAGGTGCGCTTAAAACGTTTTGTCATTCGCTGACTGATTCTCGTTGAGAGCACATCATGCATCGCTGCAACATTTGTAATGAGTTATTTCAAGATGATTGGCTTTTAGCTATTCATCAAGAAATATATCACAACAAGAATAACAACGAAGTCCAATTAAATCCAGAAGAACTAGAAGAAATAAGAATTAGATGAAATTTTATCAATACATCAAAATGAAGAAGAAATTGAAAAAAAATCGAGCAGAAAGTTCAAGACCTAGCATCATTCAGTATGCACCTGCACCCGCACCTGCACCAGCTGTAAATGTCTCATTACACGCTCATGCACTACCAGGAATAGTTGTGACACATTTCAAAATTAACAACGCAAAATTGAAACTTGAAGACTTTGTAAATGACGCCAAACCTTTAGTGATAGAAACTTTGCAAAATGAATTAAAAAGATTGAACTTTATTAAATTTGGACTATTATTAGATGCTTTATTTGTAAATATGCAGAATGAAACATCACCTAGAGGGGTTTTGACAAAAAACCGTACCATCATGTTTGCCTCGGATATTGATAATATTGTAAGTGAATGTTTTTAGAGTTCTTGACAAAATTACAAGAACACGAAGGAAGAGGATTTGGATGGAGTTTGTTAGAAATAACAGGGCTCGATGTGAGAGTGCACAAGCATGGGATGTTTTAAATATGCCATGCTGGCAAAGTACGTTAAATACAATGTGATAAGACCTAGCAGAAAATATATAGAAGTCCAGCATAAATACAATTTTGTTGGAATGAATTATTCCGTTGGCATCAAGGATATAACAAAATTTGAAAAGCGAAATCCATCAGCCTCTGTTAACGTGTTCAGTTTAGATTCCTCAAACAATGTGTACCCCTTGCACATAACAACAATTGAGCATAGGGATCACACCGATTTATTATTAATCACTAAAGGAGATATTTCACACTATGTATATATTAAGAATTTTGAAGCACTCGTTTGTAAACAAACATCACGTAAAAGAGCAGCAAAAACAACATGTAAAAGATATTTTTGTCATATTGATAAACCATTGGAAAGGGGTGGTAGAAATTGGCTTCAAGAACATCAACGATTATGCAGTGGGAAAAACGAAGTTAGAGTTCAATTGCCACTTCCTAGCAGAGCACAGGTGAAATTTGAACAAATCTATCATAGTACCGCATTCCAGTTGTTGTGTACGCAGACTTTGAGGCGTCATTACTTCCACTCGAACGTGAAGAAGATGAGGCAAGAAGAAGCAAGTTATTAAAGGTTTAACATTGTTATGCCTTTTCACTCTCCACCCTCACAGCGATTGAAACTTCGCTGTTTGTAGGTAGGTCGCTAAACAACCGCGACCGTAACACTACTGCTCCAGTATGTTATAATCAAATTTAGATAAAAGATGAAGGTAAAACTTATAATTATAGAGTCTCATTCATAATTTAGAAATAGGGCGCACCGAATTGGTGTTTGTGAAAACGGATATTAGCAGAATCTACTTCCGTGCCCAGTTGGTAATTCCTCATTGGATTACTCTTTTATTAATGTCATGTAGTGGCTTCGTGCCTATCTACATCTGAAGAGACTAGAATAAAGTCGAAACAACAGTTTACACACTTCCGCCCTGAAAGATGGGTCGGTCGTATTTAGCGCAGGCTCAATCAATTTAGAATTTCCAGACCACGCCATTACAGTAGACCGTCAACACACGAGTCGTAAAGTGCGACAGCTCTAATGCTCGGAGAGGTTGGAGTCCGGTTTTGGAATTTTAATCAATTGGAGAATTGGCATAGGGTAAAACCCTCACCAACCTTCAAAAAATATAAACCTGTAAGAATAGCGCTAGTGATATCCCCTCACCAATTACGCGTATCCGGGTTAGATGATTAGTGAGCACGCTGATTATAATTGCAGCTATCAACCACGAATTGTGGGAACTCACTCGATCGCCGGTTAGACAGATGTCTAAAACGCGAATTGTGTAAAAGCCTAAACGTGTAACTGTTCGCTGATGAAATGTGATCATAATTACATCCAGGATTGGCACTGAATGTTCGCCATCCGGCTGAAAACTACACACCCTGCTATTCACAACTTTTCCCAATTATTAATTTAGAATTGTTATAGCATTAAGGTGCAAGCAATAGCTTCGCATCTGATTAATAATTTCAATTTGAAAAAAGGGTTTGTGGAGTATCTCAAACGCAAAGCACTTTTGGGGTTTACATGAGGAATTACACCCTAATGGTGCGATCACCTTCCAATGTAAAATAAAGGTCACTCCCCTTTTATTTTAAAAGTCATGTTATTATTAAAGTCATCATCTGTTTCGGTCTCAGAGCTAAAAAGCTCAATACCTCATCAGGTGTACTCTATAGTACACGACAGAATTAATGATTATTGTTTAAATTGACGAGCAGAGATGTTCTCACTCGTAGATAATTTTGAAAAGAATATAAAATTTATTGTTTTAGCAAAATCCATTTTGAAAACATATACAAATTATTTTAATTGGTTAAACACAAAATTTTGAAAACTAGATAAAACATCTGAGTTTCAGGGGCATACCCGTATCTTAAGACTTTGTGATGTGATGGAGGAATTCCGTAATAATTGTTTTTCCGCTTACGGATTGGACCCATTATATTCATATACTTCTTCCGGTTTGGCTTGGCAGGCCATGTTGAAAGAAACTAATTGCAAACTTCAACTTTTAACAGATATTGACATGGTGTTGATGGTTGAGTCTGTTGTTAGAGGAGGTTTGATTCAAAGTGTTAAGAGACATGTAAAAACCAATAACAGATATCTTCCCGATTACGATGAACACAAACCATCGACTTTCTAGGATACTTTGACGCCAATAATCTTTATGGGTGGGCTATGTCGAACCCACTGACGTATGACAACTTCAAGTGGGTCGATCCAGACACAATCGGAGATATTTCACAAATTCCCAGAAACGGAGATGTTGGATATATTCTAGACTGCGATTATGAGTATCCCGAGCTTTTGCACGATCTACACTACGACCTTTCACTATTTGCAAAAACAGAAGTGTCTCCAACTGGAAAATTCCCTAAATTAATGATGACTATAAATGATAAACACCACTACGTTGCACATTTTTGGGTTGTACAACAAGCGCTAGAGTTGGGATTACGAATTACAAAAGTCATCGAGTTTTACAGTTTTCCCAGTCATGCTGGTTGAAGCCATACATCGAGTCCAAAACCAGGCGAAGAGCGACCGCTACTTCAACATTTGAAAATGACTTTTTCAAATTAATGAACAATTCAATATTCGGCAAAACATTGGAAAACAAACGAAAGCACATAAACGTCAAACTTATCACTAACCCTCAAAAACTACAGAAGCTCGTACAAAAACCAAAATTTGGAACATCGACAATTATTAATGAAAACCTTGTAGCTGTTTCTATGAAAAAGACCAGTGTTAAAATGGATCGTCCGTTGTACGTAGGCATGTCAATTTTAGATATTTCCAAAACTCACATGTACGATTTTCACTATAACAAAATGGTCTCTTTTTATGGACGTGAAAATATCGGGATCTGCTACATGTACAAAGTTTGTTATTTGTATGTAGCTTTTTTCTAGTCAATTGTAAAATAATTTATACTGTAATATATAACCACTCTGTATTGTACAAAGTTAAAAAAGAATAAATAAGAAAAAATAAACAAATAAATAAAGAAAAAAGAACACAACAGTATATGGAAACATATACTGTTGTGTTATTTTTTTAAAGTTCAAATGTTTGACCTTGGGACTTGTGTTTGTTCCAATTTATTAATAATAATAATATAGGCGACATGGAACACAGCATAATTTCAGCTATGTTTCACCTTTTTAGTACATGGTTTTGAAATGTACTATATAAGATGTGGTTACATATTAAGTAACTACAATTAGTGTTACAACTTAGAAAGCAGCAACATCATGGAAGAGCTAAAGAAGAAAATTGTCGATGAACTTCATAAACCTGCAAGAGTTCATTTTCCAAGAATAAATACCATTGTAAAAGGTATAAATGACTTGTATCAAGCAGATTTAATTGAAATGAGACCGCATAGCAAAATAAACAAAGGATACAAATATATAATGACAATTATTAATTGTTTTACTAAAGTAGTTGATGCAATACCTCTACGAGACAAGACTGGTAAAAGTGTAACAGAAGACATGCGAATAGCCATGAAAAGAGATACAAATAAAATTGAACATTTACAAACTGATGTTTGAAAAGAATACTTTAATAAACAGTTTGCAGAACTAATGAAGAAATACAAAATAAACCATTATTCTAATAATTCAGAGACGAAAGCTGCTATAGTTGAGATATTTAATAGAACTTTAAAAGGAATGATGTACAAGATGTTTTCCAGATGAGGTTCTTACGTATGGTACGATGTGTTACCGGATCTGATAAATGAATATAACAACAAGTTTCATCGAACTATCGGTATGAAACCTAACCAAGTAAACAGAAAAAAATGAAAAGACTGTTTTAGAGCGCATAAAAAGGAATACTAAGCCTAAAGTAGAAAAAAGAAAACTAAGAAAGTTTAGTGTAAATGATAAAGTTCACATCTGCAAATATAAAGGATTGTTTACCAAAAAATACCTACCCAATTGGACGAATGAAGTGTTTACAGTGTTTAAAGTACAACCAACTGTACCTGAAACGTATATTTTAAAAGATAACAAAGGAAACCTGTTGCAAGGTGCATTTTATGGACATGAACTGATGAAGTCGAAAGTGGGTGATGTATATCTTGTAGAAAAGGTGTTGCAAAGGAAAAATGACATGGTTAAAGTACGCTGGTTGGGATTTGACAAGTCCGAAGATTCTTGGATACCTATAAAAGACCTTGTATAGTAATAGAAGCTCAGCATTTAATCGATGAGCATTGAAGAGAATGGAGATTATTCAGCATACAGATAAATTCAATATTAGGAATATTGATGATTTAACAGTGGACAACACTACAACAGTCAACAATGGTAGACACGGCAGTTTTCTTCCAAACACAGTTCGATGTATTGTGAGCGGTTCTTCAAATTGTGGAAAGACTAATATTGTATTTAATTTAATAACTCATCCAAAGGGGCTACGGTTTAATAACCTGTATATATTTTCAAAGTCCTTGCAACAACCGAAATATCAATTGTTGGACAAGATACTTTCCGATGTGCCTGATGTTAACTTTTATAAATTTAACGCTAGTGATAGCGTTATGCAACCAAACCATGCTAAACCGTATTCTGTGTTTATATTTGACGATGTTTATTGTGAAAATCATGATACTATTAGAAACTACTTTTCTATGGGAAGACATAATAACATCGACAGTATATATATAGGACAAACTTATAGCAAGATCCCAAAACAACTCATCAGAGCCAATGCGAATGTTTTGATTGTATTCAAACAAGATGAAACTAACCTAAAACACATATATAACGATCATGTAAATGCTGATATGTTATTTGACACGTTTAAACTGCTGTGTGGCAAAGCCTGGAAGGAAAAGTATGGATTTTTGGTTATCATGAAAGATCAAGTTATAAAAGACGGACGTTACAGAATAGGGTTTGTTAAATTTGTTTTAATAAAGTGAACATCAGTATTATCATACGAGTCTTCATGGTGTAAACATGGAAAACCAGGAAAAGCTATTAAAACATATAAAATCACTTAGTGATTCTATTAGACAGAAAAGTAGAGCATTGAAGTTGGGCATAAATGAACGAGAGCAATTTTTAAAGTCAACATTCAAGCCTGTCATTGCACCTTTGAAACGATTGTCGCAAAAGGTTTTACAAAACTCCGCTATTCACCTAGAAGGAGACGATATTCTACCCATTTTAAAACATGAAGAAACAGAAAGAAGTGAATATTCAGAAGAGAGTGAAGAATCGGAAGAAAGTGAAAAAACCGAAGAAGAAGAAGAATATACAGGTGTTAAGGGAAAAAGAGATTGTGAATAAAAGTGAAGAAGAATCTGAAGAGGGTAATATCGGACCGTCACACTTGAGCAAATTAGGCACGGGTATTATGTTTAAAGGAACACTTGAAAGGCAATACTTGTTGAAAATGTTACATTCCTCGCAAGCAAATCGCAATTATCATACGCACGGAGCTAGATTAGTAGATGATGGTGAAGGATTAATGATTGGAGATAGTAAACTCAACATAGATGAAGATGATAATGTGATAATTGGTGATAACAAATATAAAGGCACAAAGGGTTTGTTTGAACTCATTTAAAAAAATAAACCAGTAAAATATACTAAAAAAGATCTGAATTTGTTTAAAACGATATTGGAAAATACGAATGCCCATAGAAAAGGATATTCCAAAGACTCGTCTGTACATAGAAATCGATCAGTGAAATATGTAAGTATTATATCAAATCTATTCCCATCTTAAACGTTGAAAGGAAATCGTAATAAAAGAGCGTTATCCTCTGCGGAAATAAATGTTTTACACAAAAAGAGGAAAACAGGTGATCGCACCTCATCAGGAAAGGGTTTATTTAAAAGACTATACAACACTAATATAATATATTACAACTATATCAATATAGATGAGATTATTATATGAAGCAATGGAAGCAGGACATACTGGTTTGGACAATGTATGGATCGCTTTGGTTGTTGAACTACGCAGTAGAGGTATAATTGTTTATTAAACAACATATAAGTGATATTGAACTAAATATAGTGGTTCAGTTTAAGCATGAGTATGGACAAGTTTGGACGTTATTCCGTCACTGGAGAAAAATCAATTGTTTTAAATAAAAACTGTGGTTTCCTTGTTACATCAGAAGGCGATTACAATATCGGCAATAAACGTTTGAAATTTGTTAAAGATCCTCAAGATAATAACGATGCCATAAATTTGAACACATTGAAATCGGAAACAGCAACTAGCTTGAGAGCTGAAGGGGATGATACATACAACGCTAAAAAACGTAGAATTATTAATATAGCGGGACCGCAAAATGGACAAGATTGTGTCACTAAAGGATATGCCGACTCATTGATATTAACTAGCTTGAAACTTGAGGGAAATACGTACAATGCTTAAGGTAAGCCCATTCAAAATGTTGGAGATCCGCTGACACCCTCAGATGTTGTTACAATGCGATATATGAATAAAATGACTCCTACCCAAAGTGATGATCACTGGAGTTTTGCAAATAAAAAGCTAAGCAATATAAAAGAACCTCTTTATGATGGCGAAGCGGTAAATCTAGCAACTTTACAATTGTTGGCGATTTGCAAAACACATAAAACCGATACATACTTTGATGATAAATATTTACAATTATCAAATGTAGGTGATTGTGTACATGATGGTGACGCTGTAAATAAAAAAATGTTGGGTCTTTCGTTTGAAGTGTGGACTAAATCTTATGACCAGAAATCGGAAAGGTTGGGTTCTGCTTTATTTCATTATATTCATAGGTCTGCAGGCAGAGCTGCAGTTCCACAAAATACTAGTAGAAATTATTTAGATTGGCCAAATATACATAACACGAGTGATTCAGCGTTAGAACCTGGAAATTGATATATGAGAGAAAAAAAACATTTTAAATGTATATAATACAGATAGACAAGATGAATGTTGCATTCAAAGCAGATTTTTGAAAGAGTGTGCATGTTTGTGTACATTTATGATATATAAATACACAATGGTGAAGGATAAGCGAAACAGTCGCAGTCGAGAACTAACAAGGAGAGGAGGAGGAATTCTATCAACAGCAGTTTCAGCTTTAACTAATCCTGTTGGAGCTATAGTGAACAAAGCGATCGATTTATTACGTGTGGAATTGCATTTGCCAGGAGGTTATCAATATTGCGGACCCGGAACGAAATTACAACAGCGTCTTGCAAGAGGAGATCCTGGAATAAACAAACTGGACGAAGCTTGCAAGGAACACGATATAGCATATTCAAAATATAGTGATACCAAAAATAGATCAATAGCGGATAGAGCGCTAGCTGGAAAAGCCTGGCAAAGAGTAAAGTCTAGTGACGCGAGTATTGGTGAAAGAGCAGCGGCCTTAGCAGTAACAGCAGTAATGAAGGGAAAAACTACATTTGGAGGTGGTAGGAAGAACAAAAGGAGTGGAGGAAGAAAACCACCTAAGAAACGTGGAGGAAATATAAGGAAAAGAAAACGTCAATCGAGGAAAAATAAAGGAAAAAACAAGCCTACATTATGGTCTATGATAAAAAAAGGAGGAGGACTGTACATAAGACCATATCGTGTGCAGGGTTGCCAATCTGGTTTAGTCCTGTTACCCACTTTTCCTGATAAAATTACCCACAATTACCCACCACTTGGTTTAACCCGAAAAGCGCGCTTCAGTTGAGTTTTGTTAATTTGTTAAGTACCGTACCCGGATTATATCAACAACAATACTATCACAATCAACAATAAAATTAATATCCTTGCCGGATTTACTTTAAAACAAGAATATTAATTCAAAGAAAACTAAAAGCAAAGCAGAAGATAAATTTCCAACAAGAAATAAAAACTACAAGGGTAAGAAGGATTAGCATGCTTAATGTGGGGTTAGATTAAAATAATATCTAAAACATCAAACTCACCAAAGATCCAGTATTAAAATGTGTATTCTCATGTAGGTCAATTTTTCATTTGATTTGTAGACAGGTTAATGTTAGTATTTAGTTAGATGTTATCCTTCTCCATTAAAACACATTTTTATGTCCATAGTCCATAAATTATTATAATTGTATATTGTGGATATAATAAACAGCCTAACCTATAATTATTTTTAAGAACAAAATTAATGATAAAATTAAATAAATCATGTTGCTGGTTCTATTATTTGCTTAAGTTTGTTTGGACACCAAAGCACTAAAATATTCTGCAAACAAAAAAGCTAATTCCAAATGTCCTTTCTGAACATTTCACTTGTAGGTTCGAATTTAACTATTCCACCATTGCCAGTAAATCCTTCTCTTGTGGCCATTAAATTTACAATGGTGGATGTTTTTAACTTGTTTCTTTCATTTGTCTTACAATCATTCAGAGTACTGAACACTCTCTCAACAGAAGCATTAGAAAATGGTAGTATGAATAAAAGTGTAAAGACCACTTGGAGATTGGGAAAAGCTGGTTCACCCAGTGCAGTTTTCATGCTGAACACTTTATTCCAGTATTCCAATGATGGACTTGATGGATTTAAATCATGTTCTGCATGGTCCAATAATGCATGTTTTTTCCATTCACTGTCTATCACTTGAAGATCTAACTTGCTTATCTCATTTAGCATAGGGAATCTCTTAAACACTGCAGATAGAGACTTGATAGAAAATGCTTGTGCTGTTTTTGGTTCCAATATATTCAAAATTGAAAACAAGTCATCAGAGAAATCAAATCTTGATTTTATTTGGGATATAACTTTAATATAAAAGTGAAGACATGACTTTAAAAATGCCTCTGCATCTGGCTTCTTAACGTTTGGGTCCTTTTTTAACTCATTAAAGGACTCTTGAGCTTGGATTCCAAGATATATATCCTCTAATTTTAAAATATACTTTGGGTTAGAATGTTGAACCTGCAGAGGGTGGGTATTCCTAATGTAGGCTATCTCCATGTAATTTGAGTAGAGGTCTTTAACAATTTTTTCCACTTCTGGTTTCAGCTTGTGGAGGAGGAGAGTCTCGCTTTGGAAAGCTGTGTTAAATTCATTGAGAATTCCTAATGTATAAGACATAAATTCCAGATAGAGTTTCGTAAACTTATTTTTCATAGATACTATGATGGATTCATTAGTTGCGGAATGCTTCTCGTAAGCAGCCAATGTGAAATAAGATTCTAAAGGAGCATATTGCTCTAGAATTCTATCTACACACTGCTTAAAAGACAGCCATCTTGTTACTGCAGGAGAAAGAATTTTATGTATAGAAACATGAAAAAATTCTTGAAATTCCTTGAATATTTTTGTCTCCCAAAACTTCGAGTAAAATGGGAACCAATATTTCTTAACAAGTCCTCCACACTTCTAGGAAGTTTTAGGCAAGCTTTACTAGAAGCCAAATGGATCATATGACAGCTACATTTAATGCATGCAATGTGAGGCAGGGCTTTTTTCAACATGGAAAAAACAGAATTATGGTGACCAACCATTACATTGGTGGTGTCGGAGCTAAATGCCACCAAGTTTGTGAAAGGTATACCTTTTGTTTCAATTGAATTTATTATGCCCTTAAATAAATCTTCAGCTGAAGATGAGGCTACCATGAGGCCTCATGGTAGCCTCATCTTCATGTGTATGAACATGTCAAAAAAATTTGTTTTGACAGAACCTGTTGAATGGTCTATATATATAACCGTTACAGCAAATTGTTTTACTGAACCCCTATCCGTAGTTTCATCCATTATAAGTGAGAAGTAATTACCAGGCTTTCGCAAATTTTTATACAATAACTCCAAAAATGTAACTCCAAGGGAGCTTTTCACAATATGAGTGGTTTTTGAGCGTTTTAAGGCAAGGCCTTGAGCAATGTTTGAATCTGGGAACAAGTCTTTGCACGAAGGCACAAGGGAATCCATTAGACGAAATGGCAAGTTATTAACAGCAACTAAACCTGCTAATTTTAGTTCTGCTCTTTTGATTTGTTTGGACAAAGGATTTGATGATACCATTGTAGATATTTCTCTTTGGCAAGAAATTTCTTTAGACAATTTTATATGTTTGAATGATTTGGAATGGCGAAAAATCTCTGAGCGGTGTGCACTAATTTCCACATCACAAATACTACAAAAGGTGACATCATTTTTCCCCCGCTGTTTGTCCTTCTTTTTAGCCATCCTGAAAAATGTGGCTCTTTTAGCCATGCTGGGTTAAATTTATAAATTTTGTCTTTGCTACTTAATTTAGGGTTAGCATTAGGCTTAGATTTTGTACTATTTTGCATAAGCCTATCAATACTTGAAGAATTTAATTCTTCATGAAATGGAGTATCAGTACCGGTACAGGTATTTAGGTCAGAGATTGGCTTTAGATTATCTACTTCCTCCTCATTCATGACATGCTGAATAATTGTATCTAAGCCTGGGGAGGTAGGCCTACAATGTACCTCAGCAATATGTACAAAAGATGTAGAGTTACTTGGAACTGGGCTAGTGTCCATAGGGTTTAAATTAGGCCTGCTTTCGTTTTTAATAAACTTCTTTAGTCATCTATCCATATTGAAAAGCTATTTTATGTATAGGCTAATGTGCATAAAACTTTTAGCAAGCAGTGAAATAACAAACAATAGGCTATGCTAAGCTAAACATAATATATCAAATATCAAACATGCTAACTATGTACATAAAATAGGCCTAAGAATCAACCAATCTACAAGGTCATAAGCTGATAGCCAAAAAGATGTTTGGTTAATAAATGGCTCAACTAATTAAAGTTTAATACTACACTACAGTATTATTAAGTAGCATAGGCTAAGGTTAGTCTACACTCCACAGGTTAATTACACAATATAAATAAGGATGATTATCTGTTCATGGTTAATATTATTATTATTTACACTATACCAGTCATATTATTAGCCAAATAATGTTGCAAACTAAGTGGTGGGTAAATCACGTTATAGGCTACAGTCCTAACTGAAATTAGGTAGGTGAAGGCTTATAAAATAACTTTCGCTACCGTTGACCCTACACAAATTGAACTGAATTGGTTAGTGTACAATTTCTAACTAAACTACACAGTATACTTGTATTGTAAGTTTTAGTAGCCTACATCAAACAATTTTCACTACACTCTTTTTCTATACTTACAAACACATACAAAATGAACATCAACCGAATTCCAGAATCGAGTTGGTTTTACAAATTGTACAGTCCCATCCAGTTCACTCAAACAGACGTTCAGTTCAGTTTACTTCATAAACCTATAGTAAAATCAATGTACGTACACACAGAAGACTGTAAAAAATCCATTTTCCTCCGTTCCTCGCATTAGTCGTTTTAATTTATGAAGAAGAACAGTTCTTCTTAAATGAAGATCTTTAGGCCATAGAGTAACTTTAAACACGATTTAGATTATATAATGTATATTTTATAAGCAAGTAACAACGTTTGTATTGCATAAACATATTAAAAAGGAAACTTTGAAAAGTAAAACTGAAAATTACCCACTTAAAGCAATTACCCACCACATTACCCACGACCAGTAGAATTACCCACCAAGTGGGTAATTACCCACCGATTGGTAACCCTGATTCGTGTGTATTAAATGAGAAAAAACAATTCATCATTCCAAATAAGAAATTGACAAATGAAGAATTGATTAAATATGTTTCATGTTTAAACATCCCTTTCTCTAGAGGAGTTTACATGAAAGATGCATTACCTGATAGAATTTTGAAGAACGAGACTGGAATTGTAAATTTAGATAATACCGTAGGATCAGGCACTCATTGGATTTGTTATAAGAAATTGGGGAAAACTGTTTATTACTTTGATAGTTTTGGAAATATGCAACCACCGAAAGAGCTTCAATACTACTTTCGCACAGCTGATAATGTTTTTTACAATTATAATAGAGAGCAGCCCCAAGATACATCAATATGTGGACATTTATGCTTAAAATTTTTAGCTACAAGTGTTAGTCAACTTTAAGATGTCGTCGTATACAGTGTCATTGGTCGGTAATTCCTCAACATTGAAAAGTACCCTTTTTCCAACACTTCGTTTGCAAAAGGGAAAACTATGGGAAGCAGCCTTATTGGATTTAACAACGTATAATTCTATTCCAAATATTACTGAAAATGTTAACAACAAAATACATTACTACAAGACTAAAGATAAAGATGGAAAATATTCAAAACTTGAAGAATTTAGTTTACCAACAGGGTCTTATGAAATAGGCAATATCAACGAAGTCATACAAAAACATATTGGTGAAGAAAATATACACATAGTAGGAAATAACAATACTATGAAAGCTGAAATTACTTCAAAATATTATATTGATTTTACTAAACCATACTCTATTGGAGGATTATTAGGGTTTTCTAGTAAAAGAAATATATTAGAACCTAATAAAGTATATTCAGGGGATCACACTGTGACAATACTTAAAGTGAATTCAATTGACGTAACGTGTAATATTATACAAGGATCCTACAGAAACGGTGAAAACAATCATATATTACACACGTTTTACCCTGCAGTTGCACCTGGATACAAAATAGTTGAAAAACCTCAAAACCTGGTGTACCTCCCTATAAACACCAGTTTCATTTCAAAGGTTGTACTTAACATACTGGATCAAGATGGTAACCACATTGACCTCAGAGGAGAAGATATAACTATAAGAATCCATATAGTCGTCAGCTTGAACAATGGTGTTATCATTTGAGAAGAAAGAGGCAACTGGTAAACAAGTCAGTACCTCATCGTCTGCAAAAGGACTAACAAGTGAAAATATTCGTTTTCTGGAAGGAATCGGACTACAACTCGTAAAGCACAACAACAACAATGGAAATACTGGATATCAAATCAAAATCAAATCAAATCAAAATTATTTATTTGTATTTTGACAATTTAAAAATTGTATTACAAAAGTCGTATAGTTATAATAATTATGTATTCATCATATATATATATATATATATATATATATATATATATATATATATATATATATATATATATATATATATATATATATATGTTGATAGTGTATGTTAACTCATTTTAACTGACTAATATAATCACAATATGTACTACATTAGCGTTATTATTAATATATTACATAAATAAAAGCAAAATCAGTCAACTGACAAATACTCCTCCACCGAGTAAAAGGTTCCTTGAACTAAGTATTTCTTTAGGAAAGCTTTAAATGTTCTAGGGCTTTCTTCGAGTGTAATAAAATTTGGCAATTTATTAAACAATTTTGGCCCAATATTTTGAGGTGGGTAAGACGCAATTTGAAGCCAATGCTGTGCCGGTCTGTGCTGATGTCGTTGCCGCGTATTATGAGTATGCACATCTGCTCCTACTTGAAAAATACCGAATTTAAATTTATAGAATATTAACATTTCATATATGTAGAGGGACTGCAAGGGTGAAATTTGAAACGATTTGAAAAATTCCCGGCAAGATTCGCGTTTATTTAATGCAGCCATTATACGGATTGCTCTTTTCTGTAACCGAAATACTCTTAAAAGCAAAGAATTGGATTCTGAACCCCAAAGGAAGATGCCATAATTAAGCCTAGATTCTATGAGAGAGAAATATATAAGCCTCATGAGAAAGATATTCTTCAATTTTGCATACCTAGTGAGAAGGAATAATTAGGATGACAACTTAGAACATAACAAATCTATATGTGGATGCCACGAGAAATTCTTATCTAAAATTAGTCCTAGATATTTACACTCACTTACAAACGGTAGCTCAAAATTATTCAAGATTATTAAAGGGTCCATCTCAAATGTTTTGTTATTTGAAAAATATATACAATTTGTTTTA
Organism: Stictocephala bisonia; assembly: GCA_035578905.1. Lineage (NCBI taxonomy): Eukaryota > Metazoa > Arthropoda > Insecta > Hemiptera > Membracidae > Stictocephala > Stictocephala bisonia. Next base: position 72,940 of record JAQJVL010001596.1, on the reverse strand, counting down.
TTAGGATTAACGTGCAAATTATTGCTATTCAGGTACTGATACAGATTTGTTAACTTTAGGAAACTGTCAATTTCCAAGTTTTCAATATATTTATTTTTTTAAACTATTGCAATATCATCCGCATACATTGTCATCTTAAGGTCAGGGAAAACAGTCGTTATACTATTTGTATACAACGTAAAAATTATCGGACCTAGTATCGTACCTTGAGGAATGCCGCAATTTAAATCAATACTTTTAGATGTTATGTTATTTACTTCCACGATTTGCGTCCTATTTTGCAAAAATGACATAATCCAGTCTAAAGGCACTCCTCGCAAACCCAATGTGAAATCGTTGGACTATTCTCCTACAGTTATAGTTAACCACGGACCGAAGATGGTACTGTTTTCTACAAACGCATGGGAATCTCTATTGAAACATTTACATCTGATAGAATGCTATCTGACCAGCAGTATGTGTGGAAGAAAGACAAATATTCGACTTTTGGATTGTGACAATGAAATTGATGAGGCTAAACAATGTGGACAAATGCAAGTGCGTTTGAGAGACTTGACTAAACACGACAACAAAGTTCTACTAACACGTGAAGAATTCTACATCTTCAAGTTTGCAACATCACCGATTACCAGGTACATGAGACTGTTGGTATTTTCAAATTCTGTGATAAAGGAATATTTGGTAGACACGTTGGAAAAAGAGCCATACTATAAGGACCTGTGGATATATCTTTTTTAATAGAATACCTCATGAAGTTGACATGTGGAGAAAATTGAGAAACTTTGAAAGTGACGTACAAGCTACAGAAGTTGGAGAAGAAACAATAAAAGCAGAAGAAGAAGTAGAAAATGTGAAAACAGAAGCAGAAGAAGAAAGGAATGAACAGCAAAAATCAAATCAGTTTTTATTGCAGTAAATACATAAAAGCATTGCAAAAGTCAGAATGGTTTTAAAATAACTATAATTTTGTTATCAATCACTAATACAAATTTCACTCATACATACAGCAAGAAGAAGAACAACAACAAATGTAAAGAAATTAAAAGGAGAAGAATGTGACCGTGGGGTAGGACTACCGCGGATGGTGCCCACGTTAAATATACACCAATGCGCCTGCAACTGTATGGCCTAGTATTTAAGGTTACTTACCGTGGTGTGGAAAACAGTTGATCCTCAAACTTTAACATGGAAGGAGTGGATGATGTTTTAGTAAGACCTTGCGTTATAGAATTTCAAGCATTTCGAGGTAATAATGACAAGTTCATTATAAAAGAATTAGTTGTTTTAGAATTGCAAACATTTGTAGTTTATCCATTTATGTTTGAAGCTCCCTTTTCCTTCAACAAACTCAATTCAAAAGCAAAAAGAATAAACAAATGGGTGTCGAAATATTTTGATCACATACAATGGTATGAAGGATATATAACTTACTCAAATCTGCACAGTATCATGTTTAAGTTTTGCAAACAATATAATGTTATTTACACAAGAGGAATGGAAAAAAGTAACTGGATCAACGATACACGTTAGGAAATGTTTTCAATATAGATGTAGACTATACTTTTGAAAATCAGCAAGGTCGTTCTTGTGTTACTGTTAGAAATCCTAAACACGGGCAAACACAGTGCGCGTTGCGCAACGCATATCGTTTAGCTAATTACTTGGTGGACAAAGCCATATGTGTAGGTGGTGGTGGTGGGGATGGAGGGGGGTATAAATATGAGGAAGTGACTCGCCCGTAGCAGCAGTATGACACAGGACTCCAAGGAGGTAACATATCACATGACACCGCTAACAAAGATGACAGCGAAGCAGTTTCTGGAAACACTAGTTGATAGATTCAACTCCAACTCGAAGTCAAACTTTCTGCTGACAAGAAAATGTTCAGAGCTCAAGGAAAACAAACACTACATTATCCACAGTATTAGAAAACTGGAAACAACCCACGGAGAAGCGATTTTGGTATCACTCAGCGATTCACCCTTCACTACAGGCGATGAACCTAAGTTTCAAGTGTTTCTACCAAAACGATTTGTTCACCTTCTACAGAATGAGGACTTGCGAGATATCAACCCTGGATCCTTGTATCTGGTGTCCCACGGTTCGAGCGGAAACAATTCCACTGAACTCACTCTGCACGTCACACACGAATGATGGATGTATTATTTCTATGTAACTTTTACAGCCAATTGTATAAAGTTTGTAATTTGTATATATTTGTCTTGTAGCATTTCTAGTCAATTGTATAAAGGTTGTTATCTGTAGTTATCTCATTGTTGGGTTGTAGCATTTCTAATCGATTGTAAAATAATTTAAACTGATGTATATATATATATATATATATATATAACTACTCTGTGTTGTACAAAGTTTAAAAGAAAGAATAAAATAAAAAAAGGAAATAAAAGAAAAAAGCAACATGACAGTATATGGAAACATATGCTGCCGTGTTGCTTTTTTTTTAAAGTTCAAATGTTTGACCTTGGGACTTGTTGACCTTGGGAAAAGTTTTTTCAAGCTTTTCTAGTCAATTGTAAAAATGATATGTACAAACTTCAAATGTATGTTTGACCTTGGGACTTGTGTTTGTTTCAATATAATAACAATGTAGTTCAGAAAATGAACTTGATCGGTGGAAAAAGAAGGGAGTGATGTAGTGGGGGGATAGTGGTATTGGTGGGGGGAGGGACCGGTAGTGGGGGGTGAGTCCGAGTACCTAGCAGACATGCTAGCGCTACATCACTTCGCATCCAGCTCTTGAACAGTGCACATCGAGCTCGATACACATGGACTCTCCTATCCAAGATAATACAGTTTCTACATCAACACATTATGTACAGAATAGTGAAATTGCATTAGATGGTAATATTAATAATCCAGTTCAATTACAAGAGATAAGCAGCACTACATCTTCTGATGTTGAAGCTGTTCTGATGTCATTGTTGGGCTATGACTAGGTTTTGCTAATCTTTAACAGTGATCATGTCTCTTAAAATGAAAACTATCATCTACAACACTGTTCATTTATCGACTCTGCACGATCTGCAAATATTCACCGAGGAGTTGAAAGATCTGCTAGCGACTGGTTACACCACGACATTGAAAGTTTTTGCAACAACGAATAACAACAACAACTATCGTTCAGACTTGGAGTATGTACCACCACCACCACCAACATGGATGAGGAGAGGGAGTGAAGAAGAAGAGAGAAACAAATTTTGTAATAATCAAAACATGTCTAGCAAATAGTTTTTGGACAACATTATTTCGTATTCATTCTTATTGTTTCCATTGTTGCCAACCTAAAAAGAATTCCCTCACAAAAATTCCCTTACCACAAAATTCCCCTCACAATTCCCACATACAGATCTTGTACGAATTGTTTCTTTACAATAGTATTCGTTCTTGATTACAAAATTTTGTAATTCAAAACTGAATACGATAGAATGAAACAATTCGTGTAAGATCTTATTTTTAAACATATTTTGAATGACCTTGAAACTCATGACGTCACTGTTACCATCGCAGTGACGTCACTGTTCCCGTCATCAGCTGACGTCATTGAGCTCCTCTTTTCCCTTTAACTTTGACAGCCCACTTGAAGTCATAAATCAATTTATTGATTGAGCCAGCAGCCCCCTTTTGACACTACTTACATCATTATATTGGACAACCCCTAAAAACCACCCTTACTGAGAAAAATTAAAAAAGGCAGTTTATAAGTTAAAAATATGTTGAATTAATTTACTATTGTATATTAGAAAAATTGTTTATTCTCTAAGACACACTCATAATGCTGACTAGGCTGAGTTCCTTAACTGTAGAATAAAATATTCAGCCATTTGTTATTCAGCTCGTTGGCGTCGAGGTTACTCCCATGATTTACGCTTCTGCTCATATGCACGATTATTAAGACCAAAGCCTATTAGGAAGGAAGTTCTTTATGCTTTTCCCCGCTATGAATAAAGGCCAGTACTGGTTTCATTGGAAACGTAAATTGCCATTATTCAATCATTTCCAAGGTCTAAATAGAATTTTAATCAAACACACTGGGAGGCCTTTACCACTTGACAGTACCAGAAGAGAAAAAAGAGTTAAAACTGTTGAAGATATAAAATATACCCACATCAGTAGAAAAGCGTAATCACTCTTAGGGAAACCCTGCCTGGCAAATCTCCAAATCAAAGCGAAGTGATTCACCAAAAGGCCTCTAATATAGCTAAACGGATAGTCAGCTTATCAAATTCAACCCGCCATCCTTTTGACAAACATGTGCTTTACAAGTTGAATGAAATGAAAAAAGAGTCAAATGGCACCCCTGGAAGTCTCCACAAATTTCACGGATGAAGAGAAAGATAGAGTGATTTCCGCTACACCAGCAGGGAAAGCAGTCGGTATCTTTCCGCATTTTCTGTTGCATATTGGTAGCAAAGTTAAACAATGCTACCAACAGTGAATGGCTTCAAACAGTCTACAATAAGATATTAGCTACAGGCAGTTTGCCAAAAGCTTTCAAGCGACCAAAAGTAATAGCTATTCTTAAGCCTGGTAAAGACTCTAAACGAGAGGAGAGTTATCTCCCAATATCTCTTCTTAGTGTTTGTTATAAGTTGCTAGATACAATATAATATCACCCATTCTTGATTCTAATTTTCCAGTTGAGTAGGCTGGTTTTCGCGCTGGCCAAAGTTGTAGCGACTAGATCCTAGCTCTGACATGATTTATCGAGAATTGGTTTGAAAAGAAGTTGAAAACGTCTGCAGCTTTTATTGGTCTAACATCAGCTTATGTCACAGTATGGAGCAAAGGTTTGTTGTTAAAGTTAAACAGCCTCTTTACTGTCCCTTTCTTTTAAGACTTTTGGAGTCAATGCTTAGTGCCAGGCTAATAAAAGTTTATCTCGGTCGTGAAGAAAGTTCTTATAGACAGCTCAAGGATGGTCTGCCACAGTGGTATGTACTTGCTCCAATTTTATTCAACGCGTATACCGCTGACATCCCAATCACAAAGTCTATACAATTTATATATGCAGATGACATGGATCTGCATATTTAAACTTACCGACAGAAGGACTTCTGATCTACTGAAGAAACACACAATTAAGTTGCCTTGCAGCCCCCGAGGAGTATTTTAGAACATGGAAGCTAAATCCTAACCAATCAGACTGGCTAATCGAAAACTGAACATCTTCCTAAATTGTGTAAAACTTCATCATAATGATCATTCACAGTACCTGAGAGTAACGTTAGATCGATCGCTGACCTTTAAAATCCATCTTCAAAAAATATCAGCTAAAATCAAATTCAGAGCAAAAATATTACATGATATTGCCGGAACAACCTGGGTAGCCAACGCACATGTCTTGCGTATAACCACAGATACCCTACTTTAGTTATCTGTGGTATAACTGCTTTGTCACTGGTCTATTAAGCTGCTGAATATAGTGCTCCCGTATGGCTAAATAGTGTTCACACTAAAGCGATTGATGTCCAACTTTTAGCCCATATAAAATAACGTTGGTACTGGCGGAATGGCCACGCGCCGCTGGTCTGAAGCGACTAAACTCTTAAATTTTAATTTGCTGCCAAAATTAAAATAAGCAAGCAATTATAAAAAAACATTTTTTGTATGGTGTCCTCCATGTTATATCCTTTAAGAACAAATGATGCTGGAGATTTTGTTTGAACTAATTTGCTTTATTATTTGTGCTTAAGAACACGTTTTTGTGAGTTAATTTGCGCGTGAGTCGTCTTTAACATGTCACTGTAGCGAGTATAACAATAATAAAATTATTTCTTGAGGATGGGTGACAGTTTGATTCATTGTGATTAGTTTGGTATAAGACTCAGTTAATGATTCAAACAAGGTAATGAGACATTAATTTTTTTGTAAACTCTTGCAAACTCGGTAACGACAAATTCAAGGCAAAATTTTATTAAAACTTAACAATGGTTCACCTAGTTACAGACTGTCCCCTGCGCTCTTTTACGGAGGGACTAGCCAGCATAAGCAAAATTAGTGAGACAAGATTCAAATAGCTCGATGAATTGGACTTAGCTTTATGATAGATCACTTACAATTTTTTATTCAATGAATATGCCATCATGACTTTTGGATCTTTATCCAAATATACATAGCAGCTTTTTGAAATTAACAAATGGTAGCTATAAAAAACCGTAATGTATATACATACTTTGTGGCTGCTGTCTGTTGGCCTGGCTTTGAAACTTGAAATGTTTTGCTAGTGGAACGATGCCGATTTTTGTCTGGAGTAGACAAATGTAGAGCTACTAAATACTGAAGTCTCGAGACAAACATTTAAAGTGATGCAATCGGTTTTTGGTGAGTTAATTAATTCACAATTTTATAATAAAAATAATTAGTTAATGTACCTTTCCTTGAGACGGAAAAAATTAAAAAAATATTTTAACCTCTACATTACAATTTGTGGTCTTATGAAGTGGTGAATTTAGCTTATTTTAAATCAACTATAAGACAAAAGTGTTTGAAGTACAAATTAATTTTTTTATAACTACGTGTTTGACACATAACTGAGTGGAATAGAATGTTTTTCATTTACGGTATATAGAATACAATTTATCATGATGTACGTAGGCTATTCGAAATCCTACGTACATAATTGAAATTCATTTATATGATAAATTTGTTAAAGTTGATGTCGATTTAAGCAATATTTCACGAATCCATAGAGATAAACATAATTAAGCCTGGATATTTAGCAACCTTAAAATCAGGAGGCTTTTGACACATAAAGGTTGTTATTTGAAGATTATTGATTTTCTAAATTTTCAGTTGACGAAGCTTCCAAGTACTAAATTAATAAAGGCTATCAACTACAAAATCAACATTTTAAATTATTTTTCTTGGAACTAAAACTGGACATTTTAATCAATACAAAAATACGTGATTTAAAACTTAAATCAAATCTACAAAGAGTCATACAAAAAACGAGGAGCCTCTAGATGCCAAGGGGTACAAGTGCAAAATTTGATTTTTTGGAGGTAAGTACACATATATAGCTAAGGAACCATAGAATTTAGTGGCAAAGGAGTAAAAGTGAAATCACTGACAGCTACTGCAATCTAGCGGAGGATATAAGTACTGCTTCTACTATTAGCAGTTTTCCTCAGATTCCGTAGGTATATGTGTCACTTGTACTACTTAGCATCCTGACTTAAACAGTTTATTTGGACAGGTGATGCATAATGACTATTGCTAAAGCGATTACCTAAGTGTTAAAATATCATTGTTTTGCTTAAATATGACAATGTTTTAATTACTATCTGTGGCAGTATATGAATATTGAACAAATATTACAAAAAATCGCAAGCCCAAATTCGGTTGCACATAAGGGGCCACAAAGCACCATCAAACAAAACTGATGACCAAACTATTGATTGAGTTCATACAAAATCATATTGAATTTCTTTCCAGATAAACTGGTCATTATTCCAGAAAGAGGTGTCCTAATGTCAAGTATTTAAGATCCGACATGACATTTATAAAAAGTAAAACGTGTGTTGAACAAAACAAACAGTCTGTAAAAAAGAGTTTTTACTGATATATTTTTAACACAAAGTTCAACCTCGCGTTTAGAAGACCACAGACAGATACATGTGACAAATGTGATAAGCTACAAAATATTATTATCAATGGTACTGTCCATCATGAAATCGAAAATGCTAAAGTTGAAAAGGAGGTGCATCTCCGCAGAAGCTGCGTTAGTTAAAAGCTAAAACTAATGCTATTGACGCTGCTAAAGATAATCCAACTAAACTTGTTTTCTGTTTCTACTTGTAAAATTCCCATCCAACAACTATTTTAACTTGCAAGAAAGTCTATTATAGCTGTCAGTTGTTGACGTACAACTTTTGCGTTCACAATATGTGTACTGGTCAGGACCACATGTTTTTATGGAATGAAGGATAAGGAGGCAGAGGGAGTCAAGAAATTGCTTATGTCTTTGGAAATTAATTTAAACTCTTCCATCTATAGTTAAAAATATCACCTTTTTCAGTGACAATTGTAGAGGGCAGAATAAAAGCCACTTCATTACTAAGTTTTGGCAATATGTCGTTATGAAAACAGTAGACCACCAGTTAGAAAAACGGTAGACCACAATTACTTAGCTGTGGGAGTGGGACACTAGTTTATGGAATGCGACCAGGATTTTGGAATAATTGAATTATAAAAGAAGAGCACTACTCAAAAGGTGTACGTACCATGACAGTGGGCAAACCTAATAGCAAAATCCAGGAGGTAATTCACTGTTACACAAATGGCAGACTGGTAGATATTGTTTTTAAACTCCCTGGAAACGTACTTCAAGAGAACTGTACCAGGTATTATTATGATGTAGTCTTTGCATTTTGAGAAGAAAGACCCGTACACACTCTTGTACAACGAGAGTTTCATCATGCTCATATTCAACCAGCTGAACCATGAGGAAGTCTGGCAGCGTGTTAGTGATTTAAGATACCACCATTATCTCATGTTGTTGAAAAGCCTGAATCAAAAAGGTGATATTTGGTAGCTTGCAGTGGCTTCTCTTTTATGTTCCACCAGTCAACATTGCTTTTTTTAATAGTCTACAAGTTTCTGGTGGCAATTATGCAAATACTGACGAGAATGATGAACAGTTTGAGGAGGCAGAACTTCTGGAAACATTTATGATTGTGATGAAGAACCTCTTGACTAAAAAAGACTTGAATCACATCATATTGTCAAAGACACTGATCAACTTATTTCCTTATTTTGTTACTTCACTAATTTCCTGTTAAAATTCAATTATAGTATGTTTTATAAAACCTATTCCTTTTTAATAAAGGTTTTTTAAAATAATTTAATGCCTTTTTATTCAGTAAACAACTGAAAAAATACCCAACTCCTAAATAAATATTAATTTTCTATTGAAGTCAAAAGGTACAAGTGATTTAAAAAAAGTTTTATAGTAAAAAAGTTGTAAATCCCTAGGACTTTATCTCTTAAGGTTGCAAGGTAACAGTACAATATATTTACAATAATAATAGTCTTGTCGGTTGATACTTGTGAATTATGGGTTAGATGGCATTTTTTATTGATGTTTTGTCAAAATCCACTTATTGTTACTTGTACCCCTTCGCATTTAGGCTCCTCAAATAATTAGAGCGATTTTTCTTCATTTGACCTAGTTTTTAGTCAATTAGCCATGTGAAACATCGTCTAAAGCTGTTCTTAAACATTTATGTTATAGTCAAGTATAGACTGGAGAATAATAGTGCAGTATCGTGTGCTAACGTTGTAGCAGTAATGCCTGGTGTTAAAAATGGTATGCGCAAGTTGATAGTGGTTTATTTTATTATTTTTTGTTGTTAGGTGGGTGTCTTCAAAATGTAGCAGCGGAAGGAATTTGGAGCAGGGGGTCAATCGGACAAAAGTGGGCCTGGGGGAACAACCAGGGACGTGGGTGGTAAATTTTGAAAATGAACACACTCGGAAATGACATTTTACACTAACCTAGCACTTCAACTTATCATAGGAGAGCATTATATTCTATGGTAACATATTAAATAAAATACTAGAGATGCAGATGATATTATATAGCTTTTATTTTATATCTTATCATAGATATAATATCTTCATGTTAACCTAACAGAACAAATAATAGGCTAATAGTCAATACCTAACTATTGCTGGAGCAGTAGTAATGCAATTTGTAAAACGAGTCACCAATAACAGGTGGCAAACATCATAAAAATTACATACAGGTGACCAAATTGGTTAATAAACCAATATTACACCAATCAATCTCTTGTTACTTACAAATTATTCTATCAGAATTTAAATTAGGCTATAAAATATGTATAATAAATTAATGAGCCACTTAAAATTAAATTGTTTTGTTTGATTATAATATGATATAAAAATTAACTTTCAATTAGGCTTACCCCTTCCTACAGTTTTCCGCCGCCACTGTCTTCAACATCATTAGCTATGCTACAGACTACCCATTAGAGAAATAGACTAAAGCTTAACTAGTCTATTTCTAGCAAGTTATTCCACAAAGATGAATGATTGGTAGACGTGTCTATTTGTATTCGTGCGGTTCGGAAGTGATTCGGATTGAATAATGACCAAATAGTACGGTATATAGGGGATGGAAAATAAATGTATTCCTCGGATATTTAAAGAGGGTAGCTTAAATTTAGCTTAAACCATGAATGTTAGTAAATATATATATAATTATAAGTAAGCTAAACAATACGTAAATTTAGAAAACCTCTTTGCTTTTTCTTCAGTCATATAAAAACTGAATTATTAGAATTTAAATCTCAAGATTTTTGTGAAATTGTCAAAAAAAGTTAAATCACAAATTTAGACAACCAAGTCATAAAATTATTAATTATTATAAAATTATACGGTACCATAAACGACTACATAAATTATATACAACAACACATATTATTCTATTTCCTCTTTGCCAGTTGTCTACTTGTCTGTACTTGTCATGTATTGGGATAAACATGGTATAAATAAATAATATGTCTATATTATTGACAATTATTCTTTCCATCACACATGATTAGATTAATAAATAATAATGAATAACGTTAGCCTAGGACTAGGAGACTAAGGACTATGATAAAGAAGCTTAAATATTACAGGTGAAATTTTGATTTCCATTTCTAGACATTAGGTTTGTCTAAAATCTCAAAATAATATAATAAATTTAGTACTTAAATGAAGGCTACATTCTTAATAGGTTAAAGTATACGAGTCATAATAATAATAATTATTTAAATTTGAAAAGTTAGTCTAGTTTATATACTTTCTAAAAATTTTAAAATAGGTGTTGGAGTTGTTTTGTCTAATAGTTTGAGTGAATGGCTAGCCTAGTTCCGGTTTGTAAGGTAGGAAATCTACCAAATATAGGACTAATCAGTAATTCAAATAGGCCTCTTGCTATCCTAGTCATTAGCACTTCTACCTCATAATATGCAGATATTCACTGGTTTAAATCATGGGAGGTCCGCTTAAATTTGCCATAGGCATTTGTACTGTTGTTCGTTTAGATACCATGTGAAAAATACCGATGGCATAGATAGTAAAAAAGAGTGTAAATTTAATTGTAATATGATTAAATAACTTATTATATGATTCATTTGAAAAGGCCAACATTGATTGCAATTTAGTCTGACTTCATCTACTTATTTTACATCCAAGAATATTATTTCTCTCTCTAGTTAAGGAAACAAAATAGGGTATAAAATCCTACTAGATTTTGAGCAGGTTGGGGCAGTGCATCCCACCTTTCTGATAGTGTAGGATTTAACATTTTAAATTATAAAACTTTCAAGTATTTATAGGCTATTAGGTTTTTGCATAAAATGATATGTATTTTACCTACAATTTAATAGTAGCCTACTGTAAAATATTCAATAACTAACAGTGTTAGTCATTTATTTATCCATACATTTCAATGGCAAGCCATTTTACAAACAATAGTTAAACAATCCCAATCAGTGGTACTGTACAACTAATACCAAGCTCTCTCTCTCTCTCTCTCTCTCTCTCTCTCTCTCTCTCTCTCTCTCTCTCTCTCTCTCTCTCTCTCTCTCTCTCTCTCTCTCTCTCTCTCTCTCTCTCTCTCTCTCTCTCTCTCTCTCTCTCTCTCTCTCTCTCTCTCTCTCTCTCTCTCTCTCTCTCTCTCTCTCTCTCTCTCTCTCTCTCTCTCTATATATATATATATATATATATATATATATATATACATACATGTGTTGTGTGCTGAATAGAAACTATGACTGGTATTAATAATATATGACTAATATATGATATAAATTAGAATGAAGATAACAGTAGATATAATAAATAAGATGACAATAAATAAGATAACTATATAATGTACAATAATGAGATAACAATAATAACGACTACATGCGAATATGATAGACAACTTTAAATACTATTTGTCCAATCCAAGGTGTATGTTATGGAACCAAAAAAAGTGAATGAAATCAACATGACAAATATAGACATTGAATCATTAATAATATAAATGAAATATACAACAAAAAACAATTTTATGTGACAACAATACAAGTTATACAACAAGAATAAATATAAAGTAAATAGCACAAAAAAAGATGCATAATTATTATATAATACAAACGTGCACGTGCCAGAGTATAAAACATATCAAATTGCAAGAAATCTGAAAAATAAATAAAAATGTAAATTTAAGAAAAATAATTACAATTGGTACAGAAAGTGAAAAAGAATGTGAAAATCAATTTGACCCGTAACAATTTTTAAATGAACAATCTAGGAATAAATTATTTATTTATTTGTACATATACGGTATACACCATTTTACATTTACAAACGTTATTTTACAGACGACTGATTAAAGAATATATAATTTTAACTATACAATAGACGATGATACAGCAAATTAATAAATAATTAGTAATAAGTATGTTAAAAAGTTTGGTATAACTAATTTGATATAAACTAGCGTGACTAGTACGCAACAACATGCAGGTGCTATACTGAGTACAATATCATAAATACAAACAAGAGTGATAATTAATGGTTGAATAAGTTTAGTGTGACTAGTGTGATATAAACTGGGGTGACTAGTATGCAAACACGTGCAAGTATTACTTAAGTACAATAGAGAAAAATAAGTATAACAATAACGATTAATTGAACAACAAAAAACATAACATGCAAGATTATAATGTACATAAGTTCTAGCTGACATCAAGGCTCTTGTAGGTCTTCAACAACTCCCATTTGAACTGGGCTTCAGACATGTAGAAAAAATCTATCCCCAAAGGAACCTCATTTCCTAAATGGTGGATCCTAGGTAAGGTGCTATTGTAAGCATACTGCGAAGCTTGAAACTGTCTGTGGAATAGGCTTGGAGTTCTAGAAGACCGAGCGAAGTGCAGGTCCATGCGTGCCAACAACTCCGGGCAGTCAGAGGTAGCAGAGACCAGCTTCTTTAGAAACATGAAGTCAACAATCTCCCGCCTAGATGAAAAAGGAAGAAGTTGAAGTTGTCTTCGTAAATCGTCGACAGGAACCTCATCATAGGCGTAACCCAGCCGTAGTCCGACAAATCTTATGAAGCGGGATTGAATGTGCTCAATTTGTTCGATGAGGCCAAGTTGGTAGGGCCACCATACAGGAGAACTGTATTCCAGGATGGGCCGGACCTGCTGAACAAACAAAATTTTCAGAGCCCAGAGGGAGAAACCGTCACTAGATGTTCGAACAATGAAGCAGAGTAAGCGGTTTGCCCGCTTACAGATTGCAGATATGTGGTTCATAGGGCTCAAAGATGTAGCACTCCCAGGTCCCTTACTGAGTCAGATCGGTTGAGAAGAGAACCATCCAGTGTGTAGTCGGAAAACAGCGGATTAGACAGCCGACGAAAAGAGGGAATGGAGCATTTTTTTATGTTTAGACTCATGTCGTTGGCAATGCACCATGAACCACATTATTGATGTAAGTTTGAAGAGCGTGGCAATCTCGAATAGAACCAACGACCTTGTTCAGCTTTGCATCATCAGCAAAGAGTAGCAGCCGGGAGTCCGTTATAACGTCTTGGAGGTCGTTGATGAATAATGAAAAGAGCATCAGACCCATAAGAGATCCCTGAGGAACTTCTGACTCAGCCACAAATAGTCTAGACAGCTCATTTCTGTAGCGGACAACCAAGGAGCGATCAATCAAATAACTGTGAAACCACCTCAGTAGTGAGCCGGACACACCAAGAGCCTCCAATTTAGCCATAAGGTGGGCTTGACTCATTCTATCGAAAGCTTTCGACATATCCAGATAAAAGCTATCCACTTGTTTTCCGTCACCAAAGGCAGACACAATATCATCTTGATAAAGAATTAGGTTGGTAGTCACAGAACGACCCTTCACAAATCCATGCTGAGCCTGGGATATGATATTCTTCATCACAAATGATAACCGACTCAATACCAATGACTCAAAGATCTTTGCAAGGGAAGGCTGGATGGCTATGGGTTGATCATTTTTTGAATCGGAAGCATCTCCGTCTTTGAGGATTGGAGTAATGTAGCTAATTTTCAGGTTTTTCGGGAAGCAACCATTCAGCAGCAAAGCATTAAAATACAGAGTGATATGTGGGGCCAGGATCCCGCTACAGTGTCTGAGCACAGCCGGGGGGATATTATCCGGTCCAGGGCCTTTGTTGAAGGCTTCAGAGACTTCCCTGCACGAAAATGTAAGCAGCGATAAATTTAATGGCGAGTCCGTGATGTATTGAGGTGGAGGTTGTGATCGGCGTCTGTAGACCGAAGAGAAATAATCTGCAAAAAGATTACTCATATCCTTGGGGCCTGTAACAATCCTGTCATCCAGCATGAGCTGAGAGACGTCTGACTTACACGTTTTTGTGTTATTGATGTGACTCCAAAAGGCTTTAGGATTGGTTTTCAGCGAGTCCTCCACCATTGAAATGTAATTCTTATAGATTTACATTTCAATGTAAATGTATATCGTTGTATACCTCGATGTATCATAAAGTACATCGAGGTAGCTCCAAAGATACCTTGATGTACTTTATGGAGCAGGATTTGTTAGCTGTATCAATATTCCAACTAGGGTTACAGATGTCTCAGTCAGCTGTATTGATCATGTATTTACAGACGTAAATGACGTTAGTTTAATTAAATCCACGGTGATTAAGTCTCAATTAACTGATCATTATTTTATAGCCGCTCAATACCAATCTTTCACCGAGAAATACTCAAACGAGTCTCCTTTCAACAATAAAACTTCTTTCTTTGATGTAGATTCAGCTAGTCGTCTTATCTCTGGTTGGGATTGGTCCCCGGTAATGAACGCTACTGACGCCAATTTGGCCAGTAATACGCTTGTACAACTATTCAAAAGTATTATTGATATGTCAATGAATGTAAAAAAAGTTTCAACAAAAACATCACGACTAAAACCTTGGATGTCTACAGCTTTAGTGAGATCAATACGGACCAGAGATGCAATGAGCAGGAGATTGAAAAAGCAACCGTTTAATATTGAACTAAAAATTCGCTTTAGAAATTACCGGAACATTTTAACAACCTTGATTAAATCCGCAAAACATTTACATTATCGCAGGTTAATTAACGAATCGACACATAATAAACGAAAAATGTGGAAAAACGTGGCTGAAGTCATGAGTTTAAAGAAAAGTAAAGATATATTTCCTGTGGAGCATTTTTTTAAAAACAGTGATATTCCAAAAAATGAGGGCATAAAATACGTCGCTGATACATTAAACGACTATTACGTAGGGGTAGGAGGCAACCTAGCCGGAGCTGTTCCTCCTGTATCCGAGACAGTGTTGAGCGACCAGGAGTTTCGAGTGGACTCCGACTTCCAGCTGGAGCCGGTGACGGAGGAGGGACTGTTTCATATAGTCTCAAGCATGAAGGGTAATTCAGCCCCCGGCCCTGATAACATTCCGGCATCTCTAATTAAAAATTTTTTTGAATTCATAAAACTCCCATTACATTACTTCATGTAATTAATTTAAGTATAAATCAAGGTGTTTTCCCAACTATTTTTAAACTTGGCAAAGTGATTCCAATATATAAAGGTGGCCCAAAGGACCAATGTGTCAGTTTCAGACCAATTACTTTAACTAGTGTATTGTCTAAACTAATCGAAAGAAGCGTAAGATGCCAATTAGAAAAATTTTTAACCGATCACAATATTTTGTTTCAAAATCAATTCGGCTTCCGGAATGACCACAATTTAAATGACGCCTTGTTTTTGGTTACAAAAAATATACATAACGCTATTGAGCGAAACAAAAAATCTTTAGTTGTCTTCATAGACCTTGCCAAAGCATTTGATAGTGTGGACAGGGGTTTGTTGATTGAAAAGCTTGAATGCATAGGAGTAAGGAGCACGGCATTACATTGGTTTCGAAGCTATCTCAGTGATCGGTATCAGACAGTGTCAATTTATGACCAATTTAGTTCAAATAAAAAAATAGAGTACGGTGTTTTGCAAGGAAGTTCGTTAGGTCCTCTCTTGTTCTTAGTATTTGTAAATAATGTAGGTAAAATAAATTTAGCTGGGGGCCAAATATTTCTCTATGCCGACGATACTGCCATTTTGTTTGAAGGAGACAGTTGGAGGGAGGCTTTTGGATTGGCGGAGCGCGGTCTGCTCACTGTCAAGCATTGGTTTGATCAATGTCGGCTCACTGTTAATATTTCCAAAACAAAATGTTTACCTATTTCCTTAAGAGCCGACTGCGATCCTGTAGATTACAATCTGCCCCTGCATACATGTGGAGGACAGCGTGATTGTGTGACGTGTGAATGCGTGGAGCTTGTTAATGAATACAAATATTTGAGCATTGTTTTCGATAGCCGCATGAGGTGGTCGAGTCATATAAACTATCTGAGGAATAAACTCCGGAAATTCATATTTATCTTTTCCTATCTTAATAGAGTACTTGAACCGGATTTACTAAAAACTGTATATTATGCCTATATACAATCTCAGCTTCAATACGGAATTATAGCTTGGGGTGGATGCTTCCAAACTATTCTTTCACCTCTCGAAATAACTCAGAAGACAATAATTAAATCAGCATTACAAAAAAATCGACGTTTCCCAACGGACTTACTTTTTGATGATTTCAAAGTTCAAAATTTATCTCAATTGTATATTAGAAGTTTATTGATGTACATTTTCAAAAATAAAAACAACATGTTCAATCAGATTCAACACTCATATTTAACCCATACTTCTACAAATCTCGGAATTAATGCGCCTCGATTGGTTAAAACAATAACGACGACATCATCTCATTATATCGCAAATATCGTTTATTCTAAAGCTCCTCGCCACATTAAGAATCCTCTACCATGTAGTATAAAAGTTTATAAAAAATCTGTCAACCAGTCGATTGTTGAAATTGGTAGAGCGGAAAATAAAAGTTACTTTCGTTCTCCCTACACTACAAGTATCGCACAACAGACCACATTCAGAATGATGACGCGCACGCGTGTATGTGTGTTTTTTTATGCATGTCTGCGTTGTGCTTGTGTGGGTGTGGGTGTGTGTGTGTGTAAGTGTGTGCTTTTGTTAGGGTGCGTCTGTGTGTGTGATAGGGGAGTGATGTGAGTAAGTGCAAATGTGACTGTGAATGTGTGTTTGTATGGTAGGTGAGTGGGTGTGAAGTTTCTACTAATAATAGCTCCTGATACAATAAATATTAATTGATTATTTGTCCCTTCTTATTGCGCATGCATATATATGATATTCTTTTATATCAAAGTAGTTTTAAATTATATTGTTATTTATGCTAATTAGTAGTAGTGGCTGACAATATTCTGACTGTTCTGGACTCGTTTCCCCACACACAGGCAGCCGCCCATGTGGGGAACCAATTTCATGTATTTTTGTAATATATTTCTGTTTATATGTTATAAGGAGGAAATAAATAGATTTTTCATTTCATTTCATTTCATTTTATTTCATTTCATTTCATTTCATAGCAGGAGAGCGAAAGTAGTTTGCATCTTGATCGGACTCTATTAAAAGCGAAATAGATGTTATCACTTAGAGTTTGTTTGTAGTTTTTATGAAGACGCTTTTTGAGTATTACAAGATCCCTCAGTTCTTGGGAAAACCAACAAGGAAATAGACGCCTACCAACTTTTTTCTTGGGAGTGAATTGTTCAATTATATTGATACCAAGGTTTCACAAAAGTCCTCAAACGCCCCTTCCCAATCCACAACATCACCAGTTACAGGATAACTTAGGTTCTGAATGGACTTGAAGATATCATTAAAATCACTTCTACGAAAATTGAGAACGTATTTCTCAGCGGTATCAAGATCCACTATTGAGGTATGGCAGGTAACATCAATTTCGAGAGCTGGATGGTGATATTCCACTGGTAAGAGTGGGTCAGCAGCCTCTGTGATGCGAACACAAGAGTTAGAGGAAAAAACAAGATCCAGTAAAACGTTCCTGTCGTTTCTAACATTATTGACCTGTTTGATGTGAAAAAGATGAGCTAGATCTTTAATAGCCTTGATAGCAGTATCTGCAGTATGAGTAGAAATATCCGACCAGTCAGAATTGGGATATTGAATTATTTGAAATATTGATGTGTGGCGGGGAACAATGAAGTAGGGCGGTCAAGGAGCGCCTCTTCACTGTAGTGATTGAATTGTGAAAGAAGTCTACCAAACCGCTGACATCTTTCCGTAGTGCAACACACAATAATCACTTGCATCATCATTGTCATTGCAGTTTGTGCATCATGTCACGTAGAAATAGAAGGCTATTATTGGGGACGTTTGCCATGCCAAATGTCTATTTGCAAAACCAAAACTATCCATGTGCATAAATAAAACTAAGAATATATTATATATAACACCATGAATTACTAAAACACTGGAGATATATGTAACTACAAACTTTAATATAACCTTTACAAAACACATTCGCTACTAACTTGCAACTGAGCTTACTTGGGATGGAAGTACGAAGTGGAGGGAGTTACGAAGTGGAGAACAACATGACCAGGCATTTATTATTTAATTTTTAGAAAGGTAAACTCACGGGAAAAAGTTTGTCTTAATAAATAACAATGTACAGTCATGAAAACAATACTTGGTGAGAGCTTTTTGTGAGTTTACCTCTAAATGTTTTTATTTTCAATAGTTTTCTGTTTGATACGTTCACTGCTAGCCCCAAATTGGACCCTGCATAACATTGCAGGAGAGTTAAGTTGAAGTACCTTCACTTGAGTAATCTATTTTAACACTTATTTCAAAGAGAAAACAGGTTAGGAGCACAAAAGGAAGTAAATTTAACATACAATAGCTTTAACGGTTAATAGGAACGCATTCAACAAGCACGAAGTACTTGTGTGTTGGTAGAAAATAACAAGCAGGACACTTGTACTGAACATAAATAAATAAAATAAATAAATAACGTCTTTATTTTGCAAGCGTTCTTCAAAGATACAATACTCTGATTTACAAGGCAACTCTTGTCATAGCATACAGGCAAATAAATATTATTCTAAATTAAAAATAAATAAAATTATATGACAATCTCTTTGTTATGACTTTTAAATAAACAGTAACTAAGAATTTTCAAAGCAGGGGGCAAAGCATTATATATTTCCGGACCAAAGTACCTAAAAGCTTTTTTGCCAATCTCTAGACGGACCTTTGGCAAATGAAGTAGGCTGTCCTGTCAAGTAGGTACTTTGGGTGTTTATTTCATGCCTGAAAATAAGCTTTTGCCTGAGATATTTAGGCTTGCTAGTCTGAAGAACTTTGTAGATAAGTTGAACAGTCTGCAAGTCACAGCAACCTTTAATTGATAGGACCTTAGAGCTTAACTTAAATTCACGAATGTGATAAAATGTCTTTAGATCTAAACAAATCTCAGAACTCTTTTCTGCAATCTAGTGAGAACCATTAAATTTTCCTGGGACAGACAACGAGTAAAAGATGGAAGAGCATAATATATAGTAGGAAAAATTGTTGATCGGACAATCTTTAACTTAGCAGACATTGGCAAAATTTGTACACATCTATATGGAGTTTTCAGCTTGACCATGACGCTTTTACATATAGACTTTACATGGTTCGTAAAATCAAGATTGGAGTCCAAAGTGATGAGAACTGCCTATAACTGAAGGTTTGCCATCCAGAGTGACGAACTGGTTAAAGCAACTACGTCGTTGACAGTTTAGAGATGACCCGTTCACCTGCAAAACAGAACATTTGTCTGAGTTTAGCAGAAGCCCATGATCATCCGACCATGACTTCACCCTCTCCAGATCCAAATTGATGCATCGCACAGCCTCTGCTCTCTCCAATGGGCTGTAAGACAACTACAACTGTGAGTCATTTGCATAAGAGTTAAGAGAACAGAACTCCAGCTGATCTTTCAAATCTGCAGTGTATACAAGAAAGAGTATTGGCCCCAGGCAACTACCCTGCGGGATACCAACGGATCTGGGTAGTACAGGAGACAGCCGACCATCAACCTTTGTTCGCTGAGTTCTCCTTAATAAATACGACGAGAACCACTTAACTGCAGTCTTGTCAAATTGATAAAATCTAAGATTTGCTAACAACAAATCGAAGTTAACCGAGTCAAAAGCTTGCGAAAAGTCCAAAGCCATGACTAAACTCTGAAAACCCCTAACCCTTGCAGAAAGCAGGTCATCAGTGACATTCAGAAGCGCGGAGCAGGTACTAAATCCCCGTCTAAAACCTGATTGCGATTCAGGCAGTAAATCCTCAGATTCCAAGTAGTTGACCATTTGCTCTGACACTACCCTCTCCAGTATTTTAGAGACTACCGGGAGGATGGATATTGGCCGAAACTGAGAAATCTTAGTGGGATTGTTAGTCTTTGGAAGAGGAATCACTACGCTCTGCTTCCGACAGGAAGGAAACTTTCCAGTAGTGAGAGACACATTGACCAGATATGTGATGGCTCCAATACAATAAGGGCTCAAGCCTCTGACCATAGCAACGGATATTCCATCTATACCAAAAGCAGTACTTGTAAGGCTGTTCATAAGTTCTTTTACTTTTTGCTCGCACACACACACACACTCACAAAGGCTAAAGGAGAACTGATACCTGCATACCTTTTTTGGTTGAAGAAACTTAGTTTATCTATGCTTATGTTGATGAAAATTGATGAGGTTTTTCTTCATTTGAATCAGCCCACAATGTAGCCCAAAACTTCTTTGTGCTTTTTATGTTTAGGTTTTCGGTGAAGTACTTCTTTTTTGCCAATCGTACTGCCACATTGAGGGCATTACAAGTCTTACAGTGAAGAAAATGATGAAAACATGATGAAAATAAGTGTCATCTGCATATGACATACAATAAAAATGACGCACTTTCGTGTCATCTGCAGTGCACATGATAATTACTGGAACAATTCATTCATAGAAGATTGTAAAAGCCTTAAGTTACAAAAAAGTTTTAACATTAGTCGCAATAAAATTTGTACTATAACCACTTCTTTTCAAATGTAAATAATAGAAATGTATGGGTAACTCTCAGTATGGCATTGCTGCATTATAGGATTGATGCAGTATGATTAAGTTGAGCTGCCTATGTACCTAATTAAATTGAATTCAAATTATGAGTTTTATTTTTGTTTTTAACAAAAAAATTGCCCAACACAGAGCAAAAGTCTGTTTCGGCGCTTGAGGGTATATCGGAGTTTGGGGCTCCCTTGCTTGTAAAACACAATTATTTTGCAATAACAATTTTTCACTTAAAGATTTGTTGACATCATTTTTTATCTTTGTGATAACAACTGGTACTGTGTGGGGCTGCAGACTGATATGATCAAATTCCAGTTTGTTTGTGAAAAAATTTTTATTTTTTAGTTAAATTTTTTTTTTAGTTTTCATATAGGCTTAAAATATTGTGGTAGTCAGTCCATAATGTGGTATTTGATAAGCATGATGTGATATGATAAAAAGTGATCATTATGGACAATTGTCCCATTTGACGAATTTTAATCTTTCTCATATTTTTACATTTTATATTGGAAGTCAAAACCTACAGAAAAACTACGAATTTAATTGTTACACTATATAATATAGTTCTACACTGTTTAATGCTATTTTAACTTGTATTGGTATGTTATTAATGCTTTTAAATGTGTCTGTGATAGTACTCATAGTTACAATGTCATAATATTTAGTCAAATTGTAATCATGGTTGTTTCCTTTTTTATAAATGTTTTGCGATGAACTGGCTTTAACCATCGAGCGTATTTATTAATATGTGAATGTACAAATAGTGTTATAAATAAAAAGTTCTGCTGTAATATGTCACTGAAGCACTGTCATCGGCATACAGACACTAATCACATTCAACCATACTACTCTCAGTTTGTAATACTTTACAAATGGTGGACATACTTAACTAACTATTGGGATACATAATTAGGTATATAGGTATTGATAAGGGTTAATTGTGGGAAGGAAATTTGGCAGATCCAATAAGTGTGTCTGCCATTGCATGCAAGCTGACACCTTTTTTCTTAAGTACCGTAATTAAAAAGATGTATCATAATTCTAGCCTTTTAGACTAATCAAATACAGAATATAATAAATTTAAATTATAGAGCCTCTTAGTTGAATTATGACTTCATTTAAACTTTATTTCATATTAAATGCATTTTTATTACTTTGCGTTAATCTAATTGAAGTTGGGAGGGTGTTTTATTACTTTGCGTTAATCTAATTGAAGTTGGGAGGGTGTTTTATTACTTTGCATTAATCTAATTGAAGTCGGGAGGGTGTTTGATTAGGCTTAGCAATTGTTTGATGAACATTGCTTGGCTGTTGAAGAATTAAGGGAAGCTGTATTATAAACAGCTTAAAAACTTAATTTATTAAAATAGGTAATGTATGTAGGCCTAGGTAGTAAATAGGCAGAAACCTTACTGCCACTTTACATCTATAATACTGATCAAAATTCTGGTTATAAAAGCTGTTTTAACCAAAAACCTTTTTGCTTTGGCCTTTACAAAATCCTATTTGATAAACTCAAATACTCACTCTGAGTTGTAATTATAGGAGCGGCCGTAGCTAAAGGGGTAAGGTGATGGTTTGTCACGCAATTGACCCCGGTTCGATTCCCGTTAAGACCATTAATAGTTTTTGCCCTGCTGCTCCTGTGGTTCGGAAGTCACATTAAGCTGTCGGTCCCAGGTT
Organism: Stictocephala bisonia; assembly: GCA_035578905.1. NCBI lineage: Eukaryota > Metazoa > Arthropoda > Insecta > Hemiptera > Membracidae > Stictocephala > Stictocephala bisonia. Next base: position 50,156 of record JAQJVL010001596.1, on the reverse strand, counting down.
AAGTGTTAGAAAGAGATCTTAGCCCTAACTTCACTTGGTAAAATAAGACGAACTTTAACTTTTTTTAACTTTTTGATGGACAAGCATACATTGTCAGATGATAAGATCTGAATTTGACCAGAGTGTTAATTAATTTGGTACTTATTTAATCATTCAACATTCTGTTTTAATCTATAAACATTTATTAAACTCATTTCGTGTATCAGGAAAAATCATACATTGAGACTGTGTTAATAAAATTAAACCTGCTTTTCAACTCTTTTAACCAATTGGTGACGTAATTAATTAAAAACAAAATATCTTAAGGGTAAGTACTTTAATAACAAGCTAACAATATTAGCAGAACTGTTTTGGTGACTGGTGCTATTGACTATACGGTCCATATTACATTAGAAGCATCCTACTACTATTCTGTTTCCACTCTGTTCTCTATGGTATGAGCCTGAGGCTCCTTATCCCAGGAAGGACAGTTCTAATGTAATTTTGCACCCTGACCAGGATTCAAAAATAGGCGCCGCTGTTTCCTTGGCCACAGGAGACAACAACTTTATCCACTAGACCACCAAGATGCAAGCAACATGGGCCAAAACCTGTTCAAAACAGCTAGATCTCTTAGCGAGTGAATTTTGTACTGCGAATTTGTGGTAAACTATGTTGGTTAGCTGGATTTTGTAGTATTTATAGTTCTGATTTTTGCAGTGACAGAACTCTAGTGAATTCTGCTCATAACAGGTGGAGCTCTCTTTTGAAAATGTTGTCTCTTTCAAGAATTTAACTGATTGTTTGGTGTGTTTATTCACTATTTAAACAATGCTAAACATAGCACGAGCACTACTCACAAGTTGTTACCAATAAGTTAACCCAACTATTAAGTTACACTAACAGTGTTTATCAGACTCATTCTTAGTCAGTTTTTCTGCAGCGTGATGAAGCAGTTGTATGAGTATTTGTTAGGATTATAAATATACGAGGCATGTTTTTAAAGTAAGTACCATTTTGGAAAACCGCTTTTGTAGCGATATGGTCAGTTTTTGTTGCCAGCACTCTATGTGCAACTATCTATATGCAAGCCTCAGCTGCAATTACGGATTCATTTGACGTTTAAGGTTGTTTATCAGTGTTAAAAATGCCTATTTTATTGGAAATGCCACTGGCTGAAAAGTATGGGCTGTGATAGGTTTTCTAAATGCATGAGGCGTAAAAGCAGATGATATTCACCATGAGATCTGTGAAGGTTATGGAGAAAACACGAGTGATGGGATGGTACGGAAATGTGTGATAGCTTTTAAAGATGAAAAATCAAATACAAGAACCGATATGATATGGCTGGAAACAACTTGATCGTCCACCATACAATCCAAATATTGCACACAACGATTGCCATTTAGTCTTGAACATGAAGAAGCATCTGGGAAGTCAATGCCACGACGACGACACTGATGACGTCAAAATGACAGTGCTTCAGTGGTTGTCTAGTTAGGTGGCAGATTTATTTGAGGAAGGTTTTCAAAAGGTGAAAATGAAATGAAAAATGGCTTTATTTGGAGGCGAAGTAAGAACTATAGAGTCCTCTCTACCACTTAACCTCACATTTAAGCTGATTTGTGATGTCAGAAAGAGACCTCCACAGAGGAAGTATACTACTTACTCTGTGCCTCCAACACAGTATGCTGAACAATTAAAACAAAACCATATTCAAAATTAATCTGTGAGACTGAAGTGTCATCAAGAGTACCAATATCAAATGGTTTACATTGTTGTTTTTTTTTTTTTTTTTTTTTTTTACAGCACTAAAGACAAAACACAGCTGAGGACTTCTTATGATGTAAATGCTACCTGCGCAATACAGATGCATACATGAGGCAACCTCTAGTATATAAACCCTGACTGTTACTTGTGTATTGTTATGCTTCTTACTAATTGAGGTTAACTGAGAAGATTTTAATTTGTTATAGATTTGTGTTTTTTTGTTTCAGATACTTCATATAAATTTACCTTTCTAGGACAGAAACAGTTCAAAATTAAATCATGGCTGATGTAAGTGAAGTATTTTACTATTTCTTTTATGAATTATATAATTTATTGTGACCAACAAACCTGGTGTTACTATGCCATGTGACCCATGAATGCCCTAGATGACAGTATAAACACCCAGTAGCGACACTCATTTAATAGCTGTGGGACTAGTGCAACGCTAACGCTCCTAATAGGAGAATATAACACACCTCAATATCGTTGTTTTGAATTGAGTCTGGTAAATAAGAGGAATAACATCAAAAGAAAAAGGGCCATGACAAGTTATTTTGACATTTACTAATGTAAATAATACAAAAATATGCGCTTCACGCTCCCATCGCTACGAGGGCTACTGCCATGCTTGTCACAAACTTTATAGTGGAGTGTCGCCACTGGGTGTTTTATACTGTGCCCCAGATTATCCACCTTTTGTGGATTCAGCTATCTCTTTGCTTGGTACAGTATGCGTACCTATAATGTTTATCCATCTGCTGTTTTAAGTTAAAAAATGAGCATAAGCAATTAAAAATGTATCAGCCTAGACTACCAGAAGTTTTTTTTTAAGTGTTTTTCAAGTATTCTTTGGTATTTTCCTTAGTATAAAATAGTGCAAATAAAACAAATATTAACCCTTTTAGTGCCGGGCCATTTTTGCATTTCCTATGCGAAAAGTGCCAGGCCAATTTTGGTAAAAATGTAAGGTTCCAGGTAAAAATTTACAGAATCTATGTTTTTAGTCTGATTTATATAAATTCTTTTTTTAAATGAAAGAGTAATAAGTGGTCTATAGGACTATGTATATATATTTAACCTTTCTTTGTAATAAATTTTATTTTTTTCTAAAAACCTTGAGAAAAAAATTTTTTTAAATTTTTTTTCAAGTTTGAAGGGTCGATGTTAGTTATAATTTTATTTTAGAATATTGTCCTGAACGGCATTTTATAGAGCATTTAAAACTGAACTAATACATATAATTTCATTTACTATACTTCTAAAATTATCTCTTTACAAAATTATAACTAAAACATTACATATTGGTTGCTAAGCGACATAATAGTTATACCTAATAGTTACGTGTCTGTCACGGAACAGTTACGTCATCTAGACACAGTCCAAGAGCGAAATTGCGTGCAGCGGTCATTGGCAAAGCGTCTGGTATTATTCTGGCAGCCATTTAATAAAACATAACGATGCACTATAACAAATACAGCGCGTCTCTCACAGCGACGCTGGCATTTCTCGCACTAATAAGGGGCGTCGCTGACAGCGACTCTTGGCACTAAAAGGGTTAAACGTAATAGCCCCATAAAGAGCGCTTAAAAACTTGGAATACCCATAACTACTAGGAACTAGGAACCCTGTAGTGGCAAGCTACTTTTTGATATTTTGCAAAGTTATTTCAAAAAAATTCAAACAAGTTATTATAGTCTGATTTTACAGTATTATATAACATTTTATAAGGATGCAAGTGCATTATGATGAAACAGTTTTCATATATATCAGAGTTTTAAAGTCTTGTCTGTGTGAATGATAAAACATTTTTTTTGCATATTGGGAAAGTACAATAAAATTTAAAGATATAGAATAAATACAAATTACAAAATATAAAAATTGTTAGAAATTTGATCATTATAGAATTTCATAAAATATACACTTAGCTGGACATTATTTTATGTATATGTAAATATATATTTACTATTGTCGGCGCGTGTCCGACGATTACGCAAATTAAAAAAAGGGAGAAATGCAATTAAACACGCATGTATGGATACACTGAATGTTTATTGTTCATATGAAATATATTTAACTGTATTGAAGTTAAATGTGTGGTGTAACTGTTTAAAGTGGACTGTATTGAATTTATGTGAATATGAAATGTGAATTGAAGCCGGCTGAATTTAACTGAGTGCTGTGTGCACAAAAGAGACATGTATGTCTTGCTCGGCCCGGACGCTGCGGTGCGACTGACAGGGTTAGTTTTTAGACACCCCTTTGCCGGCCAAAGGAAAGTGGAGGGGCACCCCACAAAAACCCTATTTGCGCCGCAACATCCCGCCCACCTTGAAAGTACCCACTTTCAAAACTAAAGTAAGAATACAGCAATTCATGTTCGCAGAACATGAAAATAATGAATAATGCAGAAAATAACAATGATACATAATAATATTTACAACAAACCAAATGAGAGAGATGTTACGTATAGGGCAATGATTTAAGTGCAATGACAATTATGCAAGTAGATATGTGAAAAATAACAAGAAAAATAATATGTGCAATGAATTGAAATGAAAAACGATAAGTGAACAAAAAGTTGCTACAACAATTGTTATTATATGTATATACACAACTGGTGCATTAAAAATTATGCAAACAAAACAGTGAAGTAAAACAAAAAATCAATAATGCAAAAGTAAAAACAAGATTATCAATTTATGTACAAATGTAAGTGCAATGTTATAATCAAGAGTAATGAGAGATGAAATTTTTGAGAATGATGAAAGTGATAAAATATGTACAACAACCTTAAACTAAACACATAATAAAATGAAAATACACTCACTGTCTGTCAAACTTCACTCTGTAGCACTTGTTACTCTTCAATTGGCAATAAACATAGTTTGTTGACACTTTTTTTGTGGTCTCCGGGTAGATGGGTGACTGAAGGCTCTGGTAATGCTTTAAGTGAACCGCCAATGAGAAAGTGAGAAGGTGTAAGGACAGATAGGTCGGAAGGATCATTGGAAATAGCTGTTAGGGGTCTACTGTTTAGTACTGCTTCAATCTGTGTTAATATTGTGTTGAATTCTTCATAAGTTAAGTTTGCTGTTCCTAATATTCTGTACAGAAGGTGTTTGAAGGATTTTACTGCTGCTTCCCAGAGACCACCCATGTGAGGGGCGTAGGGAGGATTGAAACTCCATTTGATACCTTCTCTTGCCGCTTCAGTGATGATTTTATGTGATTCATTCTTCAAAAAGGCATGGAGCTCTTGGAGCTGACGGTTTGCACCTACGAATGTTTTTCCGTTGTCTGAGATTATTTCTGTGCATATGCCTCTTCTTGAAATAAATCTTCTTAATGCACCCAGGAATGTTTCAGTAGTCAGGTCACTCACTAACTCGAGGTGAACGGCCTTTGTAGCGAGGCAAACAAAAACTGCTACATATGCCTTTGTTGGCCTTGTCCCTCGCCGCCTTGATGGTTTGACCAGGAAGGGTCCACAGAAATCGATACCCGTGTGTGTGAATGGACGGGCTGGAGTGACTCGAGTAGTAGGCAGGTCACCCATCCTTTGTTGAAGGGTCTTTGGCCTGGCTCTGACACATTGTAAACACTGGCGGGTCACTTTCCTTACTAGGTCCCGGCCATTTAAAGGCCAGTATTTTGACCTAATGGCACAGAGAAGAGCTTGTGGCCCACAATGCAAGTTTCGCACGTGTTCTTGGGTTGCAATCATTTCCGCTATCCTGTGATTCTTTGGAAGCAGAATGGGGTGTCTGGTTTCGTAGCTGAGGAATGAATTCTGTAATCTGCCGCCCACCTTGATTATTCCATCCTTATCAAGAAATGGCGAAAGGGTCAGCAGTTTACTGTCAGATTTTACTGGTTTGCCATGTTTTAGTGTTTTTATTTCTTCAGGAAAGCTAGTGTTTTGTACATATTTGATTAGTATATTTGTTGATGTTCGAATTTCTTCTAAAGATAGTGGACCAGAAATCTTCTTATTCTTACTGGGAGACAGATTAGCGATGAACCGTAGTACGTGTGCCAAGACTCTTGTGAGTTTGTCAAATGAAGAAGAACGCATGATCAAATTATGGAGAAAATGGCTGGGTTCTTGTGTAGAGGAAAGTAGAGATATAGTTGTTTTCTTTTGTTCTGGAATGTCGCTCACTTCTTGCATGTTGTCGGGCCAGAGTTCCTTTGATTTACACAGCCATGAAGGTCCGTGCCACCAAAGTCGTGAAGAGGCCAAATTGCAAGCAGTTTCTCCTCTTGAGACTAGGTCGGCAGGATTGAAGTCCGTCTTGACATGTCTCCAGCTGCTGTTTTTCGTCACCTCCTGTATTTTTGCTACTCTGTTAGCAACGAAAGTAGTCCAGCGAGCTGGTTCTCCACGAATCCATGCTAGAGTAACTGTTGAGTCAGTCCAGTATGTTGTGTTTTCTGCAGTTATTTGAAGTGCACTCTGTATTTGAGTGACCACGTCAGTGAGCAGCAATGCTGCACAAAGCTCTAGTCTTGGAAGGGATGTGCTGTGTAATGGTGCAACTCTTGATTTGGACGACAGAAGCGATGTTTTGACGTTGCCATTGGTGTCTTCATGTCTTAGGTATACTGTACATCTGTAATCCCCTTCAGATGCATCAGAGAAGCCGTGAATTTCTAAGAAACCAGACACAATTGGATGTGTCACTTGCCTTGGGATTTTAATGTCACTGAGGTCCTGCAAGCAACGCTGAATCGACATCCATGTTGTATGAATGTGCATTGGTAATGACTCATCCCAATCTAATTTTAATTTCCAGAGCTCTTGGAGAAGTAGTTTAGGTCTCACAATGACTGGTGCAATTAATCCTAAAGGGTCAAATAGTCTTGCAATGTCAGAGAGAACAATTCGTTTAGATAGATGAACAGGGTGTTTACGTTGTACAGGTGTGTACCTAAACTGGAAAGTATCTTCTTTGGCATCCCACCACAAGCCTAGTGTTTTTATGGAGGAATCCTCTTCACCAAAGAACTGTTGTGGCTGTCGTTCTCTCATATTCTCTGGCAAACTATACAGCAGTTCGCTACAGTTTGAATTCCATTTGCGTAGATTAAAACCACCCTTTGATAGTAGTTCGATAAGCTGTTGTTGTAGCTCTTTTGCTTCATGTTTAGTGTCAACGCCAGTCAACAAGTCGTCAACATAAAAATCCCTGCGTACAACATTTGACGCTACTGGATAAGGTTTCTCCTCGTCATGTGCAAGTTGATTTAATGTTCTGGTTGCAAGGTAGGGTGCTGATGCTGTGCCATATGTCACTGTGTTCAGCCTGTATGTTTTTAATGACTCATCTTTGCTCTTTCTCCAGACAATTTGCAATAAATTTCTTTGTGATTCATCAATCAAAACTTGTCTATACATCTTTTCCAGATCTGCTGTCATTACATACTTGTGCATGCGGAATCTTGTAATGATTGAAAAAATGTCTGATTGTACTGTGGGGCCGACCAATTGTAAGTTGTTGAGAGATAATCCTGAAGTAGTCTTCGCTGAAGCGTCAAACACAACCCTTACTTTAGTAGTTGTGCTAGATGTTTTTAGAACGGGATGGTGTGGGAGGTAGTATTCAGGTACATTTTGTGAGTTTGAAACTTCATTTACTAGTTCCATGTGACCTAACTGTTCGTACGCAGACATAAAATCACTGTATTGTTGCTTTAATTCTATGTCACGACCAAGTCGTCTTTCTACCTGCATAAATCTTCGTTCAGCCATTTCCCTTGATTGACCAAGCTCATTAGTATTATGTTTCAGTGGCATTTTTACTACATATCTACCGTCTTCATCTCTTCTAGTGGTCGTAGTGTAGTATTCTTCACAGCTGGCCTCCTCAGCAGAAAGATGATGCTTATGTACAGGTTCTTCTAGTGTCCAGAACTTCTGTAGCTGTTTTTCTAGGGTAGTTAGGTTGCAAACTGTGTTTTTGTTAGAACTACCTTCCTGGGTTTTTATTGTTCCTCCTACAAGCCAGCCTAGCTTGGTTTTTTGTAGTGTCGGTAGGCCCGGTGTTTTTATTTGACCTATGCAAATCAACTCCCAGAAACATTCTTGGCCAATAAGAAGATCAATTTTTCCTGGTGTTCCAAATGTGGGGTCTGCTAATGAGATGTGCTTAGGTATCTTGAAATCGTTGAGGTTGATATTTTCACTTGGGATGTTTCCTGTTATTTTAGGTATTATTAACAGTTGCAGGTTTGTCTTGTAGTTTGTTATGCAGGAACCAATTGTAGCTTCTGAGATGGCCTTTACGTGCTGGACAGTTTGGCTTACTCCAGACACTTGAATATTTTGCTTCACCTTCTTTAGGCCCAACTGTTGCGCTACTTGTTCAGTAACATAGCAACATTCTGATCCATTGTCAAGGAGGGCTCTGCACTTCATACTTAGGCCGGTCGGCCCAGTGACTTGCACAATGGCGGTATTTAAGAGTCCCCGAGAAATGCCCTGGGGGGTAGAGGACAAAAAACTGTTAGTAGTGGATGATGAACCATTTGACTGGTGATTTTGGTTGGTATCTGTAGTGAAAGTGATGTCCTTATTCTCGTTTGGATGAATAAGTGTGTTGTGTCTACCATTGCATTTTCTACAACCGCTTGATTGACAATTGTCTGAATTGTGTCCTCGTTTAAGGCAGTTTAAACATACCCTTGCCTTAGTCAACTTTGTTAGCACTTCATCACGAAGTTTTGCAATGAAATATTTTGTGTTTACCTCCACATAAACAACAATTATTGTAAGTTAATGCCATGTGAGTCTTTGTGTAAGCAGGTTTTTGTTTAAAAAAGCTGTTTTGGGATTGATTATGAGACATTTTATCTGATTCATGAGATGACCGTCCATGGTTGTTTTTTACTGACTCCAAAGTCTGACTCCTTTGTAATAAGTAGTCAGTCAAAACCTCCAAGCTGGGTAACTCATCTGGCTTGGTACTGAGTTCCCACTCTTTGTGTGTTGTGTGGTCCAGCCTAGATGTTATCAGGTGGTTAATGATTGGATCCCAGTTTTCTGTTTTTACCTTTAAGGCCTGTAAAGCTCTCATGTGTGTAAGAGAACTGGTTACCAGTTGACGTAAACTTTCTGGTTTGTCTTTCTGAGCATGTGGAAGCTCAAAAAGTGCTTTGATGTGCTGTTGAATTATGAGACGGCTATTTTGATAGTGCCTTTTCAATAGCTCAAGACCTACCTCATAATTTGTGGCCGTTATTTCTAAGTTCTTAAGCACTTCAGCTGCCTGTCCCTTCAGTGCACCCTTTAGATACTGTAGTTTTTGAACATCGCTTAACTGTGGGTTTGAATCAATTAGGGAGTGAAATGAATCACTGAAGGGCATCCAGTCTTCAAATCGGCCAGAAAATACTGGCAGATTTATTGTTGGCAATCTTACAGAAGCAGAGGTGATGGTGGGCAAAGAATTGGTATTGGAGTTCTGTGCACTGATGTCGTTTCTCTGTTCTATTAATTCCTCTGCCTTTGAAACTGCCTTGAAGTATTGCCTTTCAAATTCTTCCCGTTCATCAGAAGTGCCTTCATCTAATAGTTCTAAATCACCTTGTATTGCCTCAAAATCACCTAAACATGGTTTTATGTTGGTTAGGCGTGTCTGTAATTCTTTGATGGTATCCTCTCCATTAAGACTGTCAAGGTAAGAAATGAATCTAGTTAGTTTGGCCTTTACCTGACCTCACTTTGTTACTAAAATTTTCCTTTCCCTTTCAGCTTCAGTTGCCATCTTACACCTTAATTATTGACTTTCATATAAGAAGCAGTGAAATTTGAATGCTACTGTAGTAGGACAAGTGGTTAAAGGAAGGAAAGGTAGGGTTGTTTACATTGGCGGTCACTCACCCTGAGTCAGCTGTCTTGGTGACGACGTAGGGTCGAGGGTTGAATGAGCTTGACGAAGAGGTGTGAGCCGATGTCATAGGGGGGGGTCTGTAAATCTCCTGCTGTCAGCTTGATGTGCCGAGCAAAGAGGCCTGGGACATGGATGCCGGACAGAATTCCCGCCGAATCTTCTGAAAGTGAAGGGTCGGTTGACGATGGCGGCTGGTAGTAATAAAGTTGCCCTCGGATCTTGGTGTTTCTGAAGAGAACAAGGGATGGGACCCGTGGTAAATTGAAGGTCTCGGAGAGGGTGGTGTTGTATTGTCTTCACGAGGGGCTGAGCTCGCTGTTGCACTGATGGCTCAAAACGAGGAATAAAACTTCACTCACTTGATGCGAACACAACACTTATTCCTTGTTAATGCACTGTATAACGGATTACTGATGTGTAATCCGGCCCGGAGGACCATTTGATGTCGGCGCGTGTCCGACGATTACGCAAATTAAAAAAAAGGGAGAAATGCAATTAAACACGCATGTATGGATACACTGAATGTTTATTGTTCATATGAAATATATTTAACTGTATTGAAGTTAAATGTGTGGTGTAACTGTTTAAAGTGGACTGTATTGAATTTATGTGAATATGAAATGTGAATTGAAGCCGGCTGAATTTAACTGAGTGCTGTGTGCACAAAAGAGACATGTATGTCTTGCTCGGCCCGGACGCTGCGGTGCGACTGACAGGGTTAGTTTTTAGACACCCCTACCACTTTGCCGGCCAAAGGAAAGTGGAGGGGCACCCCACAAAAACCCTATTTGTGCCGCAACAACTATCATAACACATAATTCTTTATTTATCTGAAAATCACTTGAAACACTTTATAAATTAACAGATTCAACTTTTTATATGTTTTAATAATATTTATACTGTATCAGTTTCTTTTAATTATAATCCGTATTCATGGTAAAACCTATTCTTTAATTCAAAAATTCAGTAAAAAATAAATAGTTTTCCAAAAAACACAAAGCAAACCTAGTAGCTTACTAAGTATGTAAATTAACAACATGTCTTATGGCAAACACACAAACTGTACTTCTCTAATATATATTTAACCTATATTACACTTATTTCACTAAATATGTTTTTACAAACAATTTTATTTTATATCATCAAAGACATAAATAATCAAAACATTGATAGCGACTAATTTAAACACAGAGCAACAGTAATAGGGACACTAAAAATTGAACTACAGAACTCTGCTTCTCTTCACCATTCAGTCATAGTGAAACGCAATTTGATCTTTTTATATCAATGTATTGGTCATAAAACATTCTCGTTACTATATACAATGTGACTCATTCACTGCAAAGAAATGGTCGCCAGTTGTAGAGAGTGATAGACTATCGCAAAAACTGGTTGTTGGGTTCATTTCTATCTCCCCACGTCCCAATTGTGTCCTTACCTTAACTATGTGGCAACTCAAACCTAAGGAGGTTTTTGGCCTCGCCAACAACTCTTTGCCATCTGTCTCGGTCCTGCTTCATCTCTGGTGTTACATTCAGCTTTCTCATGTCTTTCATTATTTGGTCTGCCAATCGTAATCTTGGGCGTCCCAGTGGCCATCTACCTTGTGGAACACTTTCTGTTACAATCCTTAGTAAGTAGTCCAGCTCTCTTCTCTTGATGTGGCCAGCCCATCTTAGTCTTTTGCATTTACTTTGGACAACAATGTCAGGGTCTTGGTAGAGATCTTTTAGTTCTTTATTGGTCCTTATTCTCCAAATTCCTTGGTCGTTGACTGGGCCAAAGTTAGAACGTAGTATTTTATTTTCAAACACTATTAGTTTCTTTTTAGATATTTTACTGATTGCCCAGATTTTAGATCCATAAAAAATAACATACAGGGTGTTTCTTTTTAAAACGCAACCCTATTTACAAGTACAGATAATGGAGGTTTAAGATCATTACACGTTTATAGGTTGGTAGCCCTGGTTCTTCTTCTTCCTTGGCAATCAGCTGATTTACATTGTTGCATTGTTGTTCACTTTATATGGGTTTCATGCAATGTCATCAAGGTGAGGTTAGAAACATGGTTTTTAGCAAATTTTGAAAAAGTTGTCCAGAAATGTATTAATGAGAGCAGAACGTTGTATCCATGCTAATGGTGGTTTATTTTAACACCAAACCTAAAAAAAACTGTCATTTAAATCATGTAAGTAGTAGTAATAAATGTTAATAGTAATAAAATGTGTAAAGGTATACGTTTTGTTTGTGTCATTTTTATTTAAAAACATAGGTTGCTTTTGAAAAGAAACACACTGTATAATACCATGGCTTTTTTATAATCTTAATTTGGTAGTTTTTGAAAGGATTTTGCTTTTCATCATTTTTTGTATGGCCCAATAACATCTATTTTCCTGTAGAATCCTGATTTTAATTGTTGTCTCTTTATTGTTATTATTGTCAATGTGACTCCTGAGTATTTAAAATCTTGGCATTATTTACATTTAGTGAGTTAGGAAACATATTCGGGATTCTGTCTACAACTAGGTATTTAGTTTTCTCTTCACTAACTTTAAGTCCGACTTGTTCAGGTTGCATTATGAGCTCTCCTGCCAGACTTTTTAGGCCATTATATTTTTGTTAAAGCAATGTCATCGGCAAAAGCCAGAATATTGATTTTTTTGTCCCAATGTTATCCACATGTAAAGCTTTTTGCTCTCTTTTAGTCTTTTCTGGGGCTATTAAAGAGGAGAGGTGACAGACCATCTTCCTGTCTAACTCCTATGTTTATGTTGAAGGTATTACTGAATTCACCATTGACCCTTACTTTTCCTTTAGATCGAGTAATACAAGCTTTCTTTTTTCATAATGTATTGCCTCCGGACCACTGTCTAATTATATTACACTGTCTAATTATATTAGAGGTTTATATTACCTTAAATTACGTCAAGTGGCCCAAGACGTCGTTAGATGGTGACCGGTTTCGACTACTTCATGTAATCATTGTCAAGACGAAATGACAAATGACAATGATTACATGAAGTAGTCAAAACCGGTTGCCATCTGTATACATCTTGGGCCACGACGAAATTTAAGGTAATATAAACCTTTACAAGTCTAATACAAGCTTTCTCTAAATTTATTAATTTTTTTTGTTCCATAGTGATTTTAAAGTTTCCACATTTGTTGTCTGTCAATGCTGTTATAAGCTTTTATTGAAGTCTATGAATAAAATGTGTAAATTTTATTCTCAGTATTTTGATAATATATATGTTTCAAAATAAATAACTGATCTGTCGTTGATCTTTGTTTTCTAAAACCTGCCTGGTGATCATCAATAATTTCTTCAGAATACTGTAATAATCTTTTGTAAAATTTTGTTGAAAATATCTTGTAGGTAGTGCTTATTAATAAACTACCTGTTTTAGTTATTACAATCTAATTTATCACTTTTTTGTGAATTGGCACTATAACTGTAGTTTTCCAGTCCTCTGAGATTTCTTCATTTTCCCAAACAACCTGTGTTAAATTATGTATTTTCTTGAAGAGAACCTGCCCCCCCCCCACTGATAGACCATCTTCTCCTGGATTTTTGTAATTTTGTAGAGCTTCTCCCACTTCTTCCAAGGACGGTTCTTCTACTTCTGTTGGTTGTCTCCGCTGTAAGTATTCGTATTCTTCATCTTGGTGTCCAAGCTCATCTCCATTTAGCAGGTTTTAAAAATAGTTACTCCATATATCTATCTAGCACCTCTTCCATTGCAGGTTATTTTACATTCACTATTTTTAACACTAATTATTTTTGCTATGTAACCTTTTTTGACAAATCTTACAGTGCAGAAGAAATGTTTGCTATTATTATGAGATCTGTCTTCCTCTGCTTTTCTTATTTTATTTTTTATAAATGTTCTCTTTGCTGCTTGTAGCATCTACATTATTTGCAGGTGTTATATTTTTGTCTATTTTCTACAGTATTATCAGATAGGAATGTTTGTTCGGCTTGCTTCCTTTTATCAATTAGTTTTTGACATCTTTCAGAGAACCATGATTTTTGTTTTTTTTTAGATTTCCTCTTAACACCCATAACTTTTTCAGCTATATCTTGAAGAGAGTCTTCAATTTAACTCCATAACGATTGCACTGTTTTGTCTTCATATTCTTTACTTGAAAGCTTTTGAAATCTGCTTCATAGTTCAATTTTGAAATTGGAACTTGCGGTTTGATTTACAAGTTTTTTTGTATTTATGATTGGTTTCACTTTTGTGGTTCTCTTTTTTCTTTGCAGAGTCTTTGCTTTCTCTATATTTTTCAAGTAGTGATCAGTTTTGCAAATGCCCCTCTCATACTTCTAAAATCATAAATAGTTCATGATAGTAGATAATATTTGGAGATTTCCAATGCTTCTAGTGTTTAGGAAACAAACACAATGTTTCAACAGGTATAACAAACTCCTCTCGTCTTCAGGTGTACTTACTAACTTTTGACACCGGTCAGGTGTACTTGTAAGTACAACTTAAGACAACAGGAGTTTGTTGTACCTGTTGAAAATTTCTGTTTGTTTTCTAAACACTTGAAGCATTGGAAATATCCAAATATTATCTACCATCATGAACAATCCAATGATAAAAAAAAAAAAATAAAAAAAAAATGTAAAACGGCTTGGAACATCATCAATAATGAATCAAAGTATAAAACCTCTGTTATTGATAATTCTCTTTCACCGGACCATTTAAATGATTTCTTTGTCAATGTGCCTAATAATATATTTTTAAGTAATCCTACAACTAGTAAAGCTGATTCTACTTTTATCAATTTATTGAACAAATCTGTAGGTGCTGATGTAAATAGACCTAATTTCTTGTGGGAAAATGTAGACAGTGTGGCTGTCAGATCTATTGTAAATAACTTTAGTTCATCTCGTAGTGAAGACATATTTGGCTTGTCTAACTATGTATTGAAACATATCATTGAAGCCATTCTGGCTCCTCTTACCTATGTAATTAATTTAACTGTAGCAACAGGTGAATTTCCTGACTGCTTGAAAACTTCTATTGTTACCCCTATTTTTAAGAAAGGCAATAGAGACTTGCCAGAAAATTATAGGCCTATAGCAATAGTGCCAGTGATAAGCAAGGTGATTGAAAGTTGTCTCATTGATCAATTATATGACTACTTCTCTGTCAATAATATTTTGTACAACTTCCAGTACGGTTTTAGACCTAAGCATTCAACAGTCATGGCAGTTGAAAAAATTGTAACTTTCATTTTAATGGGTTTTGAACAAAATCAAATAATAGGTAGTGCCATGTTAGATTTAAGTAAAGCTTTTGACACTGTTTCACATTCGATTCTAATAAAGAAACTTGAATTTTATGGCATCCAAAACAATGTTTTAAACTTAATTAAAAGCTATTTAAGTAATAGAAATCAAATGGTAAAAGTAAAGAATGTATTATCTAGGCCTAGGATACTGACTGCGGGAGTGCCTCAAGGATCTGTCTTTGGGCCCTTGCTCTTCATTATATATGTAAATGACTTTAGTTTTAATGTGCCATGTACAACTGTGTTGTATGCTGATGATACCTCTATATTGTGCTCTGATGTAAATTTTGAAAATGTTAAAAGAAAACTTGATACTTGTATACAAAGTTCTAAAGCCTGGTACTTAGCAAATATTTTATCACTTAATGAGAACAAAACTGAAAAAATAATATTCACTCTGAAAAACAACATTGACAAAGATAGTATCAACTATACCAACTCAGTTAGAGTATTGGGTATCAGATTAGACAATAAGTTAACTTGGAGTGACCATGTTGACCATTTATGTAAAGTTCTAGCTAGAGCTACTTTTGTCTTGAGAAAGCTTAAGTCTCTTGTAGACCATGACACTCTACTTCTAGCCTATTATGGACTTTTTCATTCACATTTAAATTATGGCATACGATTATGGGGTAACTCTTGTAATTCAAATAAAGCATTTCTCTGGCAGAAAAAAGCCATTCGCTGTATCTTAGGTTTAGGAAATAGAGATTCATGTAAAAGTAGCTTTATTGATTTAAAGATAATGACTCTTCCAAGTTTATATATTTATTCTAATCTGATTTATGTCAAAGAAAACCTTGCTAGTTTCACTACACAAGAAAATTGTCACAACCACTTAACTAGAAACCGAGCTGATCTAACAACACCTTGCATTAGACTACATAAATCCTTTAATAGTTTTTATTACCAGCAGTACTTATTGTTCAATAGATTACCACCTTTTGTCAAAATGTTATCTATAAGTAGATTTAAATATGTTGTTTCCTATTTTCTTAAGAAACAAGCCTTTTACAACTGTGATGATTTTTTAACCTATGATATGACTCTTTGGACAGTTTAATAAAATTCCAATGTTTTAGTTAGTATACATGTGAGGAATCCTATTGTATATATATAATGTACTTAATGGATAATAAAGTTCTGATTCTGATTCTAACAAATAACTTTCAAACAACTACATCATAAATAGACCTACGGTTCTTGAAACGTTGATCAATGAAAACATGATCTATTTGGTTTTGAACAGTGCTGTTGGGAGTAGTCCAAGTTATTTTATGTATATTTTTATGAAGCTTGTCGACATTAGTTAATGATTTTTTTGCAATTGCAAAGCTTATTAACCTTATACCATTATTATTTGTGCTATCATGTAGGCTGTTCCCGCCTGATTATTCTCTCCAGCATGGTTCATTACCAACCTTTGCGTTTGCATCATCCATGAGTATTTTCATGTCATAGTTAAGTAGTGACATCATAATGTGGTCTGTAATGTCATAAAAAGTATCTTTGCATCATCATCAGCATCTTCCGTTAGGGCATAAAAGTACAGTACTGAATCTTCCTTTTAAACATACTCTCTCATTTACGGTTTTAAAAGTAATAATAGAATCTATTAACTTCATCTTTATGTCAACACCTGCAAATATACCACACCCGCCCACCCATACACGTACTGTGGTATTGACCCTCCCGCCCACCCATACACGTACAGTGGTATTGACCCACCCACACACCCATACACGTACAGTGGTATTGACCCACCCGTCCACCCATACACGTATAGTGGTATTGACCCACCTACACACCCATAAACGTACAGTGGTATTGACCCACCCACACACCCATACACGTACAGTGGTATTGACCCACCCACACACCCATACACGTACAGTGGTATTGACCCACCCACACACCCATACACGTACAGTGGTATTGACTCGTTTTGAGATTGAAACTCAAAGGTCGCAAGATTGAAACTCAAAGATCGCAAGATTGAAACTCAAAGATCGCAAGATTGAAACTCAAAGATCAAACGATTGAAACTCAAAGATCGCAAGATTGAAACTCAAAGATCGCAAGATTGAAACTTAAAGATAGCAAGATTGAAACTCAAAGATCGCAAGATTGAAACTCAAAGATCGCAAGATTGAAACCAAAAGATCACAAGATTAAAACTCAAATATCGCAAGATTAAAACTCAAAGATCGCAAGATTGAAATTTAGAGATTGCAAGATTGAAACTCAAAGATCGCAAGATTGAAACTCAAAGATCGCAAGATTGAAACTCAAAGATAGCAAGATTAAACCACAAAGATCGCAAGTTTAAATTTATAAATTTATACACGTAATTTTTTAGGGACCACCTGATGAACGACTTGATGGTAGACAACACTTTGTAGCTCGTAGAGAAAAGGGCACTGGTAGATACGTTGTTTGCGCTAAAAGAGGCATGAGGAAGGACACGATCTACCTCTGCGAGACTTATACCGCGCGGCCCAACCTACACCCCTACGCATGCTTAAAAAAATATCATACGGCTCCCTAAAATGTAGCATCATGTAATCCAATCGATTTTATAACTATTGGTTTATTTCTGTTGTAACAATATTGTCCATAGCAATTTAGCAAAATATTACATTATAAGAGTGTAAACTTCAATATTTGATTTTTAGTGTGTAGTAGAGCTATTTTACTATTTTAGGCGTCAATAAAAATACTTTGATAATAAACAAAATGTTTTCACCCCAAGAGTTTTATTTTAGTATTAGAAAAATGAAAAAAAAGTTAGCTTTGACTTTTTATGAAATAAATTTTTTAAGGGTGTGTAGCGTTACAGTGTCCAGGGTAAACAATTCCCATAGCGCAGGAAGGCTGCGCTACGGGGAAAAAAGAGTTAAAATTAAATCTTATACTTAAATTTAATTTTAACTCAGACTGAAATTTAAAAAAAATATGTTCACTATATAAACAACAGACTGACAGTGCGAGGGTGTGTACGTAAAATAAACTGTTCAACTTCCCCCACTCGTGAAATGGACTCTTCCAGCCAGCCACATTGAACAAAAGTAAACAACATTGCCAGCTCGGATCTTCAGGCGTATTATTAAATTATTACGCAGTAACAAGTGACTGTGAGAGAGGATGACTAGACAATACACACCTGCAATATGCGAAACTGAAATACTCGTGTATGACATTTGCGTTTTATAACTAAAAGGTGCTTCCGATTAATTGTAATGTTATCTTGTAAATAATTTGTATTATTATCTACTTGTTGAACCGGATGACACGGACTGCCGAATGACACAAATAAAACGAGGCCGGATAATCGAGGTACTGTAATTTTATTTGTAATATATACCTCAGCTGACCTTTTAACTTCCTATGAATTTAAAAAGATTACTTTGTGGATAAAAAACTTGTAAATATACTATGTTACTAATCAACCTTCATTAAACAGTTAAAATTTAAATAAATTGGTTCATTAAATTTGTCTTGAAAACTTGCCTTCCTGATGTTTTAACTAATAACTTTTCTTATTTTAAAGGTTCCAACAGAAGGTGAAGACGGAAAGAAGAAGAAGGAAGAACGCAAACCACCAATAAGTAATATTATCAATAATTAAAAATAGTTTAAATAACAAAGTTTTATCGATATCAATTTTCTCAGGAGAAGTGTTGGCTGATATTATAATTAAGTGCAAGAGTTAAGTGTAAATTTGTACTTTTTAACAACATTTAAAATATTAATTTTTACCCTAAAGTTTATTCCAATATTTCTATCCATTTCCAACCTAAAGCACGAAATTTACTTGAGACGGTACCAATCGATGCAATAACTCTCTGGCTTTCTACCCAATTTTTTATTTGTTTATATCGTAATAAATAATTTATCCATTACAACTTTTTACAACAGCACGTAACACGCCATTACTGGCTTTTGAAAAAACATGCAAACAAGGGTACACAAAAACATTCTTGGTAAAACAACCAAAGCACCTACAACATTGCAATTTGTTTTGTTGGCTAGAGCATTTAATTTTCTGCAGACTGACAGTGGGAACAAGTTATTTGATGGCATATTCAAAAAGCAAATCTTTTATTAACTGTGGGAACAAGTTAAGGGGTAAATGACATAAAACTCACCCTGTATTTGTTCAATAAGAGTAAAAAAAAACTAGATATTGATACTGATATGTGCCTGAACTTTATGACACAAGGTGTTATTTTTTTAAATAGTTAAAAAATTGTCATATATTCCAATAAAATGATTTATTCTGTGAAGTCTTTCGCCTACAATGTAGGCATCAGGCATCAACAAAATTCTAATTTTAAAACATTTGTTTACAAAATATAATAATTTAAATATTTTAAACATATGGTAGATTAAAAAAATAATTAAATTTAAAGTGTAATATATAAATATGAATACATAGTAATTTTCAGTTAAATTATACTATATAAACGGAGAATTTTGAATAGGAGGAGGTTCATTATTTACACTTAGTGTATTAAATTTGTTCATGTAAAATATTTCTGACGCATCTAATAATTGATTTTTGTTTAAAAAGTTGTTTTAGAACTTCAAATTTTGAAAAGTTATGTCCTTTTTCTAGTGCATGTTTGGCCTTTGTTGATTTTTCACATTGTCCATACTTAAAATTTGCTGTGTGTTCTTTGAATCTTGTTTTAATTTTTCTTTTTGTTTGGCTAATTTAATCTTTATCACAATAAATTTTATATATTCCAGATGTATCTGGGTCATTCCATGTCAAATCACCCAGTAAATAATTAATTTGACACCCATCTCTTTAGATTTTGATGAAACTTGGCACAATTGTTGCATTTGCTATCCTATTGATAGATACCAAATTTTATTTCTCTATCTCTTATAGTTTTTTTTCTACAAATTTTTTAATTTTCTTAATTTAACGCGATTTTAGGCCTCGGATTTCGCGTCTTGCAATGTAACTTGTAGCTTAAAAAATTAATATCTTGAAAACTATTTGAGATATCACCATGAAACTTTGCATAATATTTAATTAATATATTTAAAATAAAGAAAAAATACATTCACTAACCTATCTCAACTCCAAAAAATAATAAAAATATTATAATCAGAAATTTTTTTTATTTGAAAACCGTTGTCGGGATTTACTAAAATTGCAATATCTCAGGTCTCAGACCTGGTAGAGTGTTCATATTTTTTTTACATACTCCTAGATACATAGGCTAACAGATAAACAAAAAAGATGTATGGCTTTTTCACATGTTTAGTTAATATTCCAAAAAGTAGAATATTATTAAGAAATTATAAATTTGCGGTTTACTTACATTTAATAAATGTGAAATAAAATAAAAACTGAAGTCTAGAATCAATGTCTTTTATAGCAATTATTAGTTCTGCTTGTTATATTTTTTCCACTTCATCCAACACTCTTCTGTTTTTCTGATAAACTCTTTTTTGAAGTAGTACATTCTGCCAGTGCTACTTGATTGCGGTGCATCAACTGTACTGATAATGTGCTCCACAGGTATTATGCACAAGTCTTCTCTTTGAGGCCAGTAAAAGCTGGCAGCAGGTCCTGGAGGGTGAAGAAAAAGAATTTCAGCATCTTCTTCTTCATGAAACACATTTTTAACGAGTCCAAAGTACCACTTTCCATCGTAGTTTGCAGCCACATAATCGTTTAAAGATGGTTGAATGCAGACCCAATCCGTAGCAGAATCAAAAGAAAATATTAGAGTAGGATTAGGACTATCAGTAGTCCTCCTTATTTCAATTTCATTTGTATTTAATGGTTTGAAATAATGGAAACTTCTAGTACCGGGAATAGTCTTGGTGGTTAAAAATCGTGACGCTAACTCCAATCTGAAAGCTTCAGCATTTTTTGTGTCAATAAAGTGAAAATTTATTTTTTCAATGTTGACTTTACAGAAGTCATAAACTGCAGTTGCTGTCTTGATTTGATTTTCATCTGAAAGTTGAAGGCTGGCTTTTCTCAAAATTCTCTTAACAGTTCCTCCCAAGCCATCACATATTGATTTCCCGTGGCTTGTTGCAAAGAATGAATGTTCGGCTTTCATTCCAAAGTCTTCATGATGGTTTGTTAGGTTTTTGAAACTATTTCTATTTTTGTATTGACCAGCACAGCCGTCAGTGAAATAATGAACTAGGTTTATTTCGGGATGATTTTCTTTCAGCCATTTCGAAATTTCTTTTTGTACGTAATTCACAAAACAAGTGTCATGTTGTAAATCATCACTTATGAAACAGTGGTTGGAAATTAAAACTTTATCATCCTTTTTCAAGTAGAGACCAACTGGATGAATTGTGCATCCACCTCTGTTCCAGTGATAACTTTGGATTTCATTTTGAATGGTGTAAGAATAATTTTTACTGAAATCCATTACTAAGTTTTAGACTGTGATTTTGTAATATATGAATGTGGGATTAGGTTTTCTACAGATTTGCTCAGTAAAGAAATAAAGTCTTCAACGCTGATTGATTGCTTAACCATTTCTGTCCTGTCAGTATTAACCCATTGGCTTATAATTATTTCTTCTTCTAAATCATAATCTTCGCTCAATGTTGCAGTTAAGTATTCAATCAGTGCATCATCAGACGGACAGTTGTCACAATGGCGTAGCATACACTCACTGTTTTCAACATTACAAACCAACATCTTGATCAAATCTTTGTAACTTTCTTCAATTTTTACAGCATCTAGTAACAATTTCACATTCTGGTGTATGCTGCATACACATACTGTATGGGTACCTGCTGACCCAGCAAGGACACACCACTTTGGTCTTAAACTGCAAAATTTCGAGAATCCTATTTTCAAGTCGGGGCATTCCCATTTAAAACAAGAGTAAAGCTCTCTCAAATTACTGAAAATAAGTCTTTTTTGCATATAAATATTTTTTTTAATGCTCACTTTATCTTTTGCTCCGGGTAAAACTCTTGAATTCTCATCACTTTGGTAAAAGTCTGTCACAAGTTTAACTGTGTTTTCGGAGAGTGTGTTACCTTTTTTAGGGTCAGGGATAGCTAGGATACCTTTCTCTCGTTTAAGTTTCCTTGCTTGTTTTACCATATATTCGGTCACCTGAAATTCTGTAGCAACTTTTTTCTGGCTCCAAGATTCTGGCACCAAAGTCAGAATCTGGACTTTTTGGGATCTCCCAACAGACATGTTTTTCTTTTAAAAGGCCCACGAGCTTATCAAAATCTTCTGCTTTTTTGATAACATTTCTTTCATCTTCTTTTTCGTCTTCTGACATTTCAATGTCATAATCTAGAGCTTTGGAGATTTTTTTCTTTACTTCTTTTGTTACTTTTTCAACTTTTCTTTTGTAATACGATCCCTTACTATGTGATGACAAATTATGAAGTTTAATTGGAGTTAAACCCAAATCATCTAAGGCTGCATTTGTTTGTGAAAGGGAGACATTTCTAGATTCAAATGAATCCAATTCAATCATTAGTTCGTCAGATTCATTTTCAGTGATTTTAGTTTTTTCTTCACAGAAGTTTCGACATGAAGGGCATATCTTTTGTCCAGGTTTAATTAAAATATTTTTTTTCACACAATTGTTTTGAAAAACTTAAAGATACACTTCTTAGTGACTTTTTTATTGGCTTTTTGTGTTTTTTTAATGGATCTATGCATACTGTTTGATATTTTTCAAACACATTGAGAAAGTAGTAGCTGTGATGGGAACAAACATTTTTAAATTCAATTAAATTGATTCCAGATCTAAGTTGAATTAATTCTTTTTCTTCCTCAGTTAATTCTGATACAGATTGTAATTTTTTGGAAGGTGTATAAGTTGTCTGAAAACAGTCTGATTGTTTAAATAGTTCAATGCTACAAGCTTGAGGATTTGTCATTTTGATTTCCGCTTACCCCATTTTAAAGTCCAAGAAGAAAAATAGATACAACCTGTAACTAGCCTATTCACTTAGTTTTACACAATCACTGAGTCAGAGAAAATTGACTCTTGTTGATTTCCAAAATTAAAAGGTGCATCTTTACTTCAAAACTAAATAGTTTTATTAAATTAAAACATTTAATGGAAATCACATAGTTATATACTGTAACTGTTATGTTTCACTTTTCACTTAATAAAATTAAAAATCACAATCACTGCACAAGAAGTTTGCACTATAGGTCTTCACTCACTCAAAGCAAGATCTAAACTGAGGCAGTGTTCAGTGGTTAGCTGTAGAGCTAGGAGCATGAACCAACATGAAAGGATCCTGTTGAGACAAGATAGATGAGTCATACAAGCTGTGTAAATATTAGTGCTTATAATTTCTCTTTTATAAATCTTTGTCATGTCTTAGTTCTGACCCCTTGCTCTATCAATAATTAATTGATTTTATTGGTTATAATAATTATTGATTAGTTGGTCTGTAATTTTGTTACTCATAAATAATGTTGAATATCAGTCTAACATGTGAAAAAGCCATACATCTCTTTTGTTTATGTGTTAGCCTATGTATCTAGGAGTATGTAAAAAAAATATGAACACTCTACCAGGTCTGAGACCTGATATATTGCAATTTAAGTAAATCCCGACAACGGTTTTCAAATAAAAAAAATTTCTGATTATGATATTTTTATTATTTTTTGGAGTTGAGATAGGTTAGTGAATGTATTTTTTCTTTATTTTAAATATATTAATTAAATATTATGCAAAGTTTCATGGTGATATCTCAAATAGTTTTCAAGATATTAATTTTTTAAGCTACAAGTTACATTGCAAGACGCGAAATCCGAGGCCTAAAATCGCGTTAAATTAAGAAAATTAAAAAATTTGTAGAAAAAAAACTATAAGAGATAGAGAAATAAAATTTGGTATTTATCAATAGGATAGCAAATGCAACAATTGTGCCAAGTTTCATCAAAATCTAAAGAGATGGGTGTCATGACCTGGTTGACTTGACATGGAATGACCCATCTTCATTTTTTTTTGATTTTGGGTTTTCCAATAAGTTTTTTATTTGATGACTTGTTCTGAACGATAAATTTATATTATGTTTTTTTGAATATTCAAAACGGATTTCCAGATAGACAAATAGACAAACTCTTATTTACATCATCTTGGAGAACAGTAATGGCATAAAAATTTACAATTTTTTGGTTTTAGTAAAATTAAAAACAATAAAGGTAAAAAAAAACAATAGTCATAAAATTCTTTCTCCGGGAAGAAGGGTCCCTCCTGCAACCATTCCGTCAGTGCTTTATTGAAGTATTTTGGTTCTTATTGCTTCAAGTTGTCTGGCAGCTTATTGAAGTACAGGGCTCCTTTGTATGATGGCTTTTTTCGTAGAGGCTTAGATGGTGGTATGGCAGATTGAAATTTGTGTTATTTCTTGTGTTGTGTTAGTGTATGTTTCTATGTCTATGCTGTCCTGAGTTGACTGCTCGAAGGATCACATCTTGGATGTACAGGGCTACAACAGTAAGGGTCTTGAAATGCTTAAAGGTGTCTCTGCAGCTTTCTTGGATTCGAAGTCCAGCCTGGCATCTAATAACTCTCTTCTGATGTTTGAGAACTCGCTCAAGATAGGTAGTGGTGGTACCTCCCCAAATTGCCAAGCCATATCTTAGATGGGACTCGATAAGGGCAAAGTAGGCAGTCTTAGCTATTTCTATGCCACTTACGCGCTTGATTCTGCGTATGATAAATGCCTGAACATAGTTTTATGCAAAGTTGATCGACACGAGGCAAATTTATTATATAATGAAATTTAAAACTTCTTTTTGTTAATTTTCTTTTGATAATGCTGTGTTGAGAAGTCTATAAATTAAAGAGTTAAAGACAGATCGTTTTTGAGATGGTGAATGAAATGAATTATTCATAATAAATCTATAATTTTGAGTAGGTTTTCTATAAATGTCAAAGTCAATTTCTATGTTCGTGTTAAAAGTAAATCAAGATATGGGATTGATAAATTTAATTCTGTTTCATATGTAAATTTTATAATGTTCTAGAATTAATTGATTTCGATAATAAATTTTGAGAGGTCTTGTTTCTTGTTAAAAACTGCAAAAACATCATCCATATATCTAAGCCAAATTCAAGGGAAAAAATGCATATTTAATTTTGCATTTATTTCAAACGAACTAAGAAATATATTTGCAATGAAACATAAAAGTGGATTGCCCATTGCTGTTCCTTCTGTTAGATTGTAATACTTATTTTCAAATTGGAAACTTAGAAACTGGAATTATTGGCTTTGACATTTATAGAAAACCTACTCAAAATTATAGATTTATTATGAATAGTTCATTCCATCCACCATCTCAGAAACAAGCTGTCTTTAACTCTTTAATTCATAGACTTCTCAACACACCATTATCAAAAGAAAAGTATCAAAAGAAGTTTTAAAGATAAAAGAAATTGCTCAATTCAATGAATACCCAACTAAATTAATTGACAGTATCATTAAAAAGAAGACAATATAATAATGATAAAAGATTAATAAAAATAAAAGAACAACTCTAACACCAATTGATCCTAAAGAAAAATCTATCTGGAAATCCATTTGTTACAATCAGTTCTGAGAAAACAAAGAAGAAAAAACATAATATCAATTTATCGTTCAGAACAAGTCATCAAATAAAAAACCTATTGGAAAACCCAAAATAAAAAAAATAAAAAATGAAGAAGATAAATCTGGAATATATAAAATTATTTGTGATAATTGTGATAAAGTATATATTGGCCAAACAAAAAGAAAAATTAAAACAAGATTCAAAGAACACACAGCAAATTTTAAGTATGGACAATGTGAAAAATCAGCAATGGCCAAACATGCACTAGAAAAAGAACATAACTTTTCAAAATTTGAAGTTCTAAAACAAGTTAACAAAAATCAATTATTATATGCATCAGAAACATTCTACATGAACAAATTTAGTACACTAGTTGTAAATAATGAACCTCCTCCCATTCAAAATTCTCCGTTTATATAGTATAATTTAACCTAAAGTTACTATGTATTCATATTTATAAATATACACTTTAAATTTAATTATTTTTTAAATCTATCATATGTTTAAAATATTTAAATTATTATATTTTGTAAACAAATGTTTTAAAATTAGAATTTTGTTGATGCCTACATTGTAGGCAAAAGGCCACACAGAATATACTCCAATATAGTTTTTATTGGAATATATGAGAAATTTAAAATTATTTTCAATTTAAAATCTTCCAATAAGAATTAAAAGAAGAAATGGTTATTTTTATTCAAGTTTTAGTACTCTCTATAATATTTTTTGACTTTCATTTTTACACTGTTTAAATAATGTGTACTTAGAAGAATGTAAATTAAAAAAAATATTTAGAAATATATGAACAGCAGAGGCTAGAAGAGTATATTATCAATATATTCTATGCTCACATTTTACTAAAATAAACACAAAGAAAATTTTATCAGAAAAGGCAGACAATCATTTTTTGAGAGGAAATAAATTGTAACCCATAAACATTCTGATTACAATCTTCATTTAAAACCTCCTATTACACCTACTTGTTAATTAAATGAAAACTGATAACATTTTAAAAAGTTTATAACTCTATTAAAAGGACTTTTGGATGAACAAAAATATAAGGCATACATAAAACAGGATTTCATAAAAATTTGTCCTAAAAAGTAAAAACATTGAATTTATTATTATTATTTTATGGCCTTCATTGGACCACTTAGTCATCTCCTTGTTGTGTTCCTTTGTCTTCTCTGTCCATTATCTCTTCTTTCTTCATCTGGAATCACTCTTTCTATCCTCTGTCTATTTATCTTGGTTAGTAATCTGGTCTGATTGTCATTTAGAACCTTGATATTTTTTGTTTTATTCTTTAAATCTTGCAATGTAGCAGCTCTCATGTCTTCCTTAAGTTCCATAATCCATCTTATATTTGTTTTACTGTTCCATAGCTTTCCTTTGATATATTTGGTTAATCTCTCCTCAGGAATGAGATTCGTTTCTTTTTCGTTGCACTCATGATAGATTATATCTCCTATGATATGAGACCCTATCCTACTGAAAAAGACTGGAGCAAATTAGGAGTATTTGTGAGTATTTACAAAAAATATTATATTATTTCTAAAAATAGGAATATCACCAAGTTTTTGATATTGTTTTTAAGGTTTATAACTGGGCAATCAGAAAATAATGAAATATTAACCTTTTTTTATACTAACAATTTACGTTCAGGATATATATATATATATATATATATATATATATATATATATATATATATATATATATATAAAATAATAATAAAATAAAAATCAGCCTCATTTTTATTTTTCACACATTATAGGACAATAACTTAAGATATTTTTAACATGGGAAACCTATTTCTGTTTTATATGCAGTCCTTTAGCTTAGTACTAACTTTCATCGCATTAAGCTAAGAAATATGAAACAAAATTGTAAAACTGTAAATTTTTCTTTATTCTCTTGCTTGATATATGTACTATTCCGCTCTTTTCGCTCCAACCGTGATTTGAACATCAAATCACTTAAAGACCTACGGCCTACTACACTTATTGTGACATATTGTGTACTGTATTTGTGATGATTCCATGATATAATTAAACAAGATTTAAAGTAAAAGTAATTTAAATACTTTAAATAATCATTTTATATTAAATTATTTGTATTGATTTTGAGCCTAGTTTAAAAACATACCATCCGTATTGACAAAAAATTACTGTTTTGTAGGTTAACAAAAAATAGCTTTAAACAAATAATAAGCAAGGACAAGTTTTAATTCAAGGAGTAGTCATAATAATAATCATAATAATGGCTGAGCGAGATCGCAATAAATAATTTTAACTTATTTAAATAAAAGCACAGGAAAGGATTGAACTGGCTGGGCGAATCACAATTGCTTTGTATGACATGACGTGCAACTGGCGGGAAAAGATTGCACTGTTCCAATACAGCTCTGAGTTGATGAGCAGAAGAGCTGAAAGAGCTGTCCTGACAACGGAAAGCACTGGCATAGCGGATAACTGTAGTGATTAGTGAGCGGTTTTGTTCAAAGCTCTGATCACAGATCGACCTGTGATTCTAAAATCACCGTGAAGAAATCACAGGTTACGATTTCTGTCCCATCACTAGCCTGAACTGAGATCGGCAGGAGAACAGCTGTCTTAAAAACAGCTGATGAATAAACTTTATTTTATCGAATATTCTCAACAGTCTGGGCTGCCAATGAATATAAAATAATAAGTTCAACTCTTCTAGAATCTGTTTCTTGCTCAAATAGCTCAACATATGGCCAGTTATTTTGCGAAATTGTCGATTTCCAGTGCAATTACAGACGGGCGAGCGATTTCCTGCTGTGCCGGTTTTTTACAGTCGCCTCACCCGCATCGTCCTAAAAGGGTTTATTTTGTAGCTATTGAAAGGCATTTTAAATTATATGAGTTCTTTGTGGTATATTGTACTCTCACCAGTTTATTTATTGTATTGTTTCATGATGACTTTTCATTGAATTGTATGTTATACTTTCACCTAAATATTTAAAGCTGTCTGCAATTTTTATTTCTGTTTTGATTTTGTTTGCGAGTGGTGGGTTAGTTAGCATGATTTGCGTTTTCTCAAAGGATATTTTGAGGCTGACCTTCTAGGCAATGTCTTGTAATGTGGTTATTTGCTGTTTGGTCTCCTGAATATTATTGGCCAGCAGTGCCAGGTCTTCATCAAACCCCAGACAATTTAGATCTATGTTTATTTAGAACCATTCTCTATATTTTAGAGCATGATTGAACAATAATTGTGACAAGCCATCTCCCTGTCTCAAACCTGTTTTTATTTTAAACGGTCCAGAAAGTTCTCCCCTAAACTTGGTCCTGGACTGTGTGTTAGTTAAGGTGAGTCCTAAAATTTTTACCAATTTAGGGTGGAATTTTAAATTTCTTAGAATTTTTAGCATTGATTGTCTATGGATACAGTCTTATGCTTTCTTGAAATCTATGAAAGCTAATGAATGAGGTTTATTCTGTTATCTGTGCAGTGATGATTTGTTCTGTATAACTTATCCGTGGTCTGAAACCACCTTGGTATTTACCAAGCTCCCAGAATTAAAACCTCACCCAGTTTTCTGTTGTATAAGATCGTTGAGAAAATCTTGTTAGTGCAATCAAGAAGAGAGATACATCTGTAATTATCTGGGCTGCTCTTATCCCCATTTTTTTAAAAAGATCATTTATTGGGAGATTTTATTGTGTCATTTGCATATTTCCACATTTCTCCAGATACTTGATTTTCTCCGCATACCTTGTAATTTCTCATTTCTTTTATTGCTGTTTTCACTTTATGTTCTCTGCTCTGTTTTTATAGGTGTGTCCGTGTCAATTATCAGGAGGTTCTTGGGTTACTCATAGTTTAAGAGTTTAAATGCCTCTGCTATTTCTTCAGCATTTTCCTTATTGTTGTGTGCTAGTTTTCTATCTATATTTTTCAACAGTAATGGATTATATAATTGCAGTTGTCTGATAGACGTATTGTAAGACTCTACACTTGGTTTTATGATAATTTTCTTTGACGGGGTTTATTAAATCTCTTTAAATATTGTCTTTTGGTTTTTGTAATGCTTTCATTGAACTTTTTCCTGACTTTTTTTAGATTAGTAGTGTTATTATCTGTCTTGTGATTTTGAAACTTCAGCCATGCTTGATGTCTTTCCTTGTGTGCTTTGTCACACTTTGAATTCCACTATACATGTTTTTTACATAGATTTAAAGGGGCTACGTTTTTTGCTTGTTGTTTTAGAAATGTTATTAGTTCTTTCAGATTGTCTCAATTTAGTAATTTTTGTAGCTCTTCTTTTTTCTATCTCTCTTTGTTTGTGATTAAGGTATGTTGTTCGTACATCCTCTTCTCTTTAGTGATTTATTTTTTAATGCTTTTTTTTCAAAGTGAATTTGAATTTGATTTTGACCAGGTAGTTATCTAAACCAGTATCTGTTCCTTTTAACACCTTGAGGTTGTAGATTTATCTGATAGAGCTTGTTCATGCATACATGGTCCATCTACCATTCTCCTTTCCTCCAATCAGAGTGTTTTCAAGTTTTAAGTTTACTGGGGTTTTTCTTAAAGTATGTTGATTTAGAGATGAGATTGTGTGGTCTGTATAAATCCATGTAACATTGAACTTATTATATATTATGTGAACAAATGTTTTCAAATAAGTAACAAAACATGTCATTGTAATAGTTATTATAAATAATATTTTTTTGGTGATATTTCAGGTTTGAAAACAGAAAATGATTTGGAATATCATTACTTTCCTAAGACAACCCGCATTTTAAGGTTTAAGTTTAAAGGTCCTTTTGATGCCCACATCATATTAGCTACAAGTGAAAAACCCAGTCCTTCGGATCCTGTAATTGAGGTAAGCATGTTGGTTTTGAAGAGTTTTTGTTTTGTTACTTTGCAAGAGAGTTTAGTTATTGACATAATGTTAACACTTAAAAGCCTAAGCCCGTCTATAGCACAGGCTCTGCCGACTATCTGACTTGCCTAAACCCGTGAATATGACGGGTTGCGTATTTAATATAATACTTTCATAATATCGGTGTAGTCACGGGATCAGGCTACATGAATATATTTCTTGATTATCTGTCTTTATGCTTTGTGCTATTTGGTTTGGTTTCAAACCATATGATGAAAAAAAAAATTATAACCAGATGTCTACCGAAAGTCGCCGTCTGTAGTTGCCTTGAACGTCAGTTGTTACTTGAGAGCTGTTTTGATGCGCTGTGATCGTTGTGCCTGTTATTGTTTAGAGTCGTTTATTGTTTACGATTCTATAAAATAATCTGTATTGTATGTGTTTGGTGTGAATATTGTATTTTATTTCTGTTTGTAAAGTTGTAACTTATTATATGTAATGTTATACAGTTTCGTATTGTGTTTCTTAATTAAAAAAAATAACTTTGTTTTTCAAGTATTTATAAAAGTGCTGTTGTATTTATGATTTAATATTTATTTTGTTTGTATAATATGTGTATATAATCATGAATGATCTTAGAAGTGATTCAATTCGTGATGTTCTGTGTGATGATTCAGATGTGGACAATGATTTAGACAGTGAAGTAAATCTTGAAATTATTGATGTATTGAATACAAATATTCAAGATCTGGTTCTTGACTCAGGCCCAGAGGGGAATTAGATGATGAGAATAAAGATACTGCCATTTTGCATGCTACATTGCTTAAAATTTTATCACACCAAGGCATTTTATTTCAATTGAACTGAACGTAGCTATTTTTGTTTGTTACATAATTTACACAGTTTTATTCACTACTTTTACACTTTTGCAATATTTTTTGATGTATTGTATCTATATATTTCTGAAAAGGTGTTTTTATACCCTTCAAAATTATATAACACTTAGTTATCAAATATATATAGTAGATTGCAGAATTGTTCAATTTTAACCCTCGACCTGGCGAAGTGTGCTTTTAGCGCACTGTTTATGTGTGTCGGAATGGCAGAGTGCGCTTTTAGCGCACTGTTGACATGACCGCATATAACTGTCATTATAGTACGTATTTATCACGCTACAACAAAGTTTTACATGCCTATGGATTCTACGTTAGTGGCTGATTCCAACGATATGCATCGATAGTCAATACATCGTTTATTTTGGTGACGTCATGTGATTGAAAACAATTCTTCGCAGCACAAATTCATCTATTACATGAGAAACTCCTAGCCCTACACTAAAGGACACCAATGTCAACAATTCAACAAATATTTTCAATTTATAGCTCTTATTTTTACCTAAATTTTGGTATAAGTATGAACTCTGTAGTGTATATAGTTTTTTTAAGAAATATTGAATATAATAGTATCCGCGGTTAACGAAATTTCTGATTTTTGTACTGTTTACATTATAAATTTCCAAAATTTATTTTTACCTATAAGATAAATATAGATGTTTATATTTTCTGAAACTAGATAAAATGTATAAACTGTTGGCTATCTCACATTTCCTAATTTATAATCGCCACTAAATGTTTCCTAGGGGTACCCCTCCCCTTTTTCATGTTTTATAAAAAAAACTTTTGAAATGTAACAAGTCACAAAAAAAAAAAAAACTAAAACAAATTTTTTTTCTTTTTATACTATTTAATAGTCTACTTCATTGTGATCATTTTGATACCAAACATAAGTATATTTACAGTATATAACTATTTTTTATGAATTTATTAAAAAAGGCTTACACACAGGCCTAAAATCACCCGCCAGTACAGACAAAATCAACTGCCAAGTCGAGGGTTAATACAAAAATGCCTAGGTAACAATGGAAACCAGTGTATAAATGGCCTAGGCTTCAAAGTGTTAAAAATTGTTGTCTGGTAATAAGTCTCCTAAAGATACTACTTAAAATGATTAGTTCTGATAAAAAATTCCAGCTGCACCTCTGGTGATCAGACGCTGGGTGGCAGCTTATTGCTTATCAGACTTAATGTGGATATTTTCTTGGTTTTTCACTAAGCACAACTAAGTAAATATCACTTCTCTTCATTGTCACTAAATTTAAGGGTTTCCTTCACAAGCCGCTATCACTCAGGCTACATGAACTTTTTTTTAATGAGGTTGTTTTTACTTTCTCTCCTCTTTCTTATTGCTTACACAATTAGAACTGGTATTAGTGTTACTTTGAAACACATGAATGTAAGGAAAATTTACAAAAGACGTATACCAGACCGTCCAAAAGGATGGTAAAAAAAAAAAAAAAAATTGATGTATTAAAAATGCATTTATTATAAATCTTTGTTGTGTAAGTTAAAATCACCTTTTCAACCTCAATATATTTTTTAGCATATATTTATTTGTATCAACACATTCTATCTATATGATGTATGAAAATATGATGATGTCTGGGGGGTGGCATTAATGTGTGTCATCTGAGTTTTGAGATTTACAGGGTTAACATGTCCCGTTCTGGCTACATTGATCAATGTAGTGCTGCTATGGTGCGCCTGGCGGTGCACATGGAACAATGCACCGCCCGCCATTGAAATGAATTTATTCAGGTGAGGCTACCCATTGCCCGGAAGTTTTGTTGCCGTCGCTTTTGTGGAAGTCTTGGGAACTTTTTGGGGTGTATTTCATTTCAGATACGATATTTGTGTGAGGGGTTCTGTACTATATATAGTTTTTGGACTCACCCTGGGGGGTCGAAATTTAGTTCTGTTTCAGCATTGTACGTGTTAAAGACTTTTGTGATATGTTATTATTGCCTAATTCAGTAACTTTAAATGTCATTCTACTAGGAGTGACATTGTCCAGCTTGACAAGAGAAAAAAAGCTTAGCAACTATTTTTAAAAGGTGAAGCTTTCCTTAGGTCTGGTTTTTGTTAAAACAACTTCAAAATACATCATTTACAACTGTAAACGTCATGTCTTGTTTTTAGAAATGTATAATTGTCCTTGTGTTGTATCTTTTTATGCTTTATTTGTTTCTTTATAAAAACTAGAATTTTTATCACTTCCACTATATATAATTCTTATTATTCAAAATATATACTTATTTCATGTAACAGGTTGTAATTGGATGCAATAAAAACGAGGATACTGGCCTCTGGCGAAATATAGACGTTGATAGTACCACAGTTCCCACTAAAGACATCTGTAGTAAAGATGAGTTTCGAGGCTTCTGGATCAATTATGAAGAAGAAAATTGTGTTGTTGGCAAAGAGAATGAGGTAACATTCGTGTTAATTATCATCTCTTATTTGAAACACATTTTGTATTTACATTTTATAGAAGTATTTAATGATTTAAAAGTTGCTGATGATTGGGATTGTGTGAAATAACATTGCATCAAAGACTACTTTTACCATTTCAGTATCTTTAAGCTGTTTCATTTTAAAATTTAAGATGTTATTGATTGTGAAAAATACTGTTAGATTTAAATTTATTAAAAAAAACTTAAATTAAATATACATATTAGAGGATAAAAAAAAAAAAAAAAAAAAAAAAAAAACAATACAGCAATCATGTAAAATAAAATTTTTAAAATTGACGTAAAAAAAAACTTGATGAAAGGGAAAAATGATTTTTTTGTAGCAATAGAGTAATATAAATTAGTTTTTCAATAGTAAAAAAATTCTCGCAGAAAAAAGAAAAATTTTAAAAACATTTAAAAATTACCTATGTGTTTATATACAAAAAATGTAAAAAGTTAAAATATTTATGTTTGATCTTTCAACATAGTATCATCATGGCCTATTAGCGCAAAAATACTGATTCACCATCGGTGTTGAAACAAACGAGCGGTCTAAGACATTTTACTGAATCCAGGTCTAGCGCCAAGGATCCTCAGTTTGTATCTAACTTGGGCTGGTACTTTTTTCTTTGGTAGAGGCACTGGTCTGTGGTATCGTGGTGTAGCCTGAACTTCAAGGCAACTTTTAGACCACAGCTACACAAAGAAAACCATATATAAATCAAGAACTTCCCTAAACTCACTTCTAAAATCACACTCAACTCGCTAGTAAAAAACATACATAAATTTGAGGTTACTACCCCAAAACATTGACACTTTCATGAACAAAACTAGACTTTGTTCTTTACAACAATAAACCTCATATTCTTATAATAACAACATGGGCTAAAACATGACCAACTTACTCAGACACAACTAACATAATATGACTTGATAGGTGGCTTTTCAAGGAAACAACAAATAAGGGGATTGGCGCTTTTTTCATATAACAACTTGGAAATTTGGTACAAAATCAGGATATAACTGCAACAAGCTAAGAACTCATTTGTGAGATGCATTGAGGTGGGTAAGGAAAAAGTGTACATTATAGGAATCTATCGCCCCCCTCCCCCTAAACGGAGCTATTGACGATGCCCTAAATAAGATCTCTGATATCCTGCATCGAATTCCTACCTGAAAACCCCTTCAGTAATCATAGGTGATATCAATATAGATCTGCTAGTTCCAAAATACAAGAAAACTAGAAAATATGTTGGCTAGTCACAATTAAGCAAAAATGGAACAGCCTCCAACTAGAATTACATACACCTCTGCAACATTCATTGACATGGTTTGCTCCAACCTTAATAAGGATGATAATTTCACAGAAGCCATTACCACATGTATTTCAGATCATACAGCACAACTCAGTAAAGTTAACTTGAATCCACAAAATTTGTTAATGACGACCTCATTATGAAGACTCTTTACAAAAGACAATCTAGACCATCTTAAAACTATTACTGGTATATTAGCTGGTTAAGTCTGTCGGACATGGGATTACCCTCCCAGGTTATGGGAGAACAACAACGTAGCGTGTATAAAAATTTTGTCGACCTGTCAGTGGTCTCAGCACGCTATAATTTCGCATCCACACAGGTCGAGTTTGACAAGAGTTCACCATACAGGCTGAAAATCTTGAAACTAGTGCACCGCTAGTTCGCTAGTTTTATTATTAATTTCACGAATTATATTTTCTAAATTTTAGAATTAATAAGTATAATAGAAGACTACATATAAACAGATTTTGGCTGAACTTCTACAACGTAAATATTCAATATTGTTACCCTCTATTTTACTGGAACATCTTTTATAGTATTTTATTTAAATGTAAAAAATTGCTACAATACTTTCATAAAATATACTTCACGGAAGACCATTGAAACAAATATAAAATTTGTGATTCTACTACTAGTATTTACTAACGATTTTGAAATTTAGGGTTTCTTAAACAAAAATTCATGTTCTGACTACATTTTGCGTTTTATTTTATTATTTAATCCTAGGGTGTATATTTGCTAAATGTAAATAACATATAGCATGTCATTTTTATTTTTCATAGTGTTTGCAAAACCCACCCCAAGAAGGGTTTTTTTCGCAACTAATTTGGGAAAGCTGGGTTTTCCCCTTTATGAAACCATGAAAGAGTTTCATTTTTTTCCCCAAAAATCCCCACTTCTTCCCCCTTGTCTTCCCCCCCACCCCCCCTTAACAGTTATTTGCAAAACTTTTCGCTATAAAAGCCAATCTCAGTTGTTTTAGTCCGAAAAGGTTTTTTTTTTTTTTTGTTGTGTTTGTCTATAGACGACTACAAATGTTTTTCCAGTCATTTTTATTTTAAAACTAATATTTTAAGCCCACAAAGCGATTAAAAAAAAATATATGAATAGGGTTTCGATTTCAGTTTTTTTTTGTATATCTTTTTATAACAAAACTATAAAAAACATTGCCATAAAAATGTAGCAAAATAATTATCTTTAAATTGATACCCTTGTGTGTTGGTTCGGTAGTATGAGGGCCCAAGGTCATTGCAAAGGGGGCGCCACGTCTGGTTTCGCCGCGCTGGGGGTTTATCTTGAGTTCAGCAAACAGCGTGCTAACTACTATTTTGTTTATCGCACAAGACCTACTATTAACTTGGTTCTACTAAAAAAGTGTTTTTTTAAAACATTAACAATACAATCACTTATTTTAAAATTGTTTTAGTTTTGAAATGTTAGTAATGGTATTTTAAAAAAATAAAGTTTTAAAAAAGTAGTAACTGCCAAATATAGATTTAAAATTGGGAAAAACACTCAGGGTTACTAAGAAAATACAGTTTTCCTTATAATAAATTATTTTTTAAGGACCAATTTTTAATTTTGCCAGTTTTGATTCTTGGGGAAGACTTCCCCACCCTAAAATTAGGATTTCCATTATCCACCACCTAGGACCCGCCGGTTTTCCCACTGGGAATAACCGGGAGATGTTGTTTTTTTAGCTAGACATTGCAAAAAGTCTTCAAACAAATGACATCACACGGGCCACCCACCCACCTCAATGAATTTCCTTTTCTTCAATTTGTTTTAAAAATGTTTTAAATGAACACAACAAAATATTTTAAAAATGCCAAAAAAACATTTTACAATTGTATATAAATATTTTACAAAGTCTATTTCGAAAGTCGTTATGGAAAATGAATAACATTAAAGCATTAGAGATAAAACTTTAGTACTACTATTACTCGCCATTAGAGAACAAACATGCTCGTTTAAATAAGCTTGAGACAAGACAAAAAACCCTTACAAGTTCGCCAAAAATTGGAGAACAGTTAATTCCATTTTCTGCATCCGCAGAATGAACCGCAGGGAGTCTTGCACTTGCATGAGACAAGCCGGAGAAGGTCATCAGGTGCAAACACTTTAGTATTTGGCACAGGTCTTAAACTCTTCGCAAGACTGCTTGTGAGTCTTGTTATCGGGCGTTTTTTCAGAGTTCATGACGCCATCCCCATTCAGTAGGCTGAAGGGGATTGTCTAACCACCACTGTACCTGAAGATATACTCTCAAGAGATGCTGATAACGCCCTGAAGTAGGGGGTACTTTGCCAAAATCAAAATTGGATCTAAGACTAGATTTGCTTGTGAGTCTTGTAATCGAAAGTATCTTGCTTCATTTAAGCTTAGTACGTACTAAGTCCATACATTGCAAGGGAAACTTTTTCCTCCTTCAATATTTGTCCCCGGGAAGCCTCTTTCTTGATGAATTCTTCTCTAGACATCTCGCTTTAGAGTCATTCTTCAAAAACGGCTGCCTTTACCTTACCCACGCCGAAAAAAAGCTGTGGTTGTATCACACCCAACACTGCTGTCGAAAAAAAAGTTTTTCCCGTTTGTGCATGTAGTGTTATTAGTTTTTGGGTCTGTAATACACTCGACGAGTTTTTTACCGTATAATTTTACAAAAAAAAATTTACTTCTTTCTGGAGCTAATGCTCCAAAATACCAATAGGTCCGGCACCCAACAACAAAGTTTGGGGAGAATCATCTGTGTTATTGAGCCCAGTTTTTGATATGGCCACATCAGCTTCCTTCTGCATTTTTCAGAATCAAAGTTTTGGTTGAAGCTCAAACAAAAACCTGATTATCTTTTTTGTTTTTTTTGTTTGAGAGAAAAATTCTTTTTTGGTTAAACATTTTTGTGTGGGGTTCAAAATCTATGGTCAAGAAGAGTTCTTCATATCTCCGGGTTGCTCTTGCTTTTTGGTTGTTGGTTCATCAGGGTAACCATAAAAAAAAAAACCGTGCAGTTCCTTCCAAATGGGGGTAAAAAAAAGCTGGAGTAGTTTTTAACTAGTCCCATACGTCCTTCATTTGGCCAGGGGACAAGTGCAGCAAAAAGCCACCATTAACAACCGTGTTTCATGTGGAATGGAAGTTCTTCAAAAATGCCCCTTTATAAAGACTTGGTGAATGACGATTATTCATTTGCGCAATGAAAATCGTCAAACATTGATGTTGGAGTGCAACAAAATTTGTACTCCAAGTACTTTTTCAGTTTGTTTGGGAGCACACACACATAATATTCTTTAAAATTTTTTTGGGGTTTTAAAAGTAACTGCCTTGGATTTACCATAACTGTCTTGTGAGTAGCTTGCGTAACAACCAAATCTTTCGGGTTTGTTTCTCTCTCCAAAATTTACCGCTCATCTTTTTCATTGCTACAAACCCAAATTCAAACGCTATCACAGTTTACACTTTTGTTTGAAACAAAACCCGATTCAATGAAACAAGTTCCCCAACAGTTTTTAATGGGGTTATACTGTCTCAACCTTCTGTAAACTTGTCAATACACATTCTCCCTACGTTTTCTTTAAGCTCGGAGCTCCACGTGCGCCATTGAATGTCAGGGAACAATCAAGGGACTCTTCAACTGCCCCCGGGAAATTTTAAACAGTACGGGGTTCCTAGAATCCATTTTGATAAATTTTTATCCAAAACCCTCGACCTGAATTAAACCTCCTATAGCTTTTATTGGCGCATAAAGACTGTTTTATTGACATGTTGTCCAAACACCCGACCAAAAAAGGGCCATTTTTTGCGAACTGTGAAGTATCCTTTCTTTTTAAAACTTCAAATTCTTCCTTGTTTTTTAGAATCTAAAAGCAACATTTCTTGTACATACTGTGTGCTGACTTGGCGTAAAAATAAGAGCCCGGGAGCGTGAAATACGGCAAAAAATTCCAGACATTTTTGTAAGTGAATTCCCAGTTTCCAGTTCTTTCAGCAAATTTTTTTTTAAATTTTTCTGAAAAAAAGCAAACATATTTTAACAAATTGAATCAAAAGGGAAAATTTATTGAGGTGGGGGGGTGGTCCGTGATGATGTCATTTGTTTGAAGACATTTTCAATGTCTAGCAACAAACAACATCTGCCGATTAT
The DNA here is from genome assembly GCA_035578905.1 of Stictocephala bisonia. NCBI lineage: Eukaryota > Metazoa > Arthropoda > Insecta > Hemiptera > Membracidae > Stictocephala > Stictocephala bisonia. The sequence goes on along the minus strand of JAQJVL010001596.1, from coordinate 10,971 downwards.
TGCCATTTCCAAACACCGGCGGGGTCCATAGGTGGGGATAATGGAAAATCCCTAATTTTAGGGTAGGGGAAACTTCCCCAACGAACCAAAACTGGGAAAATTTAAAAAATTTCGTCCTAAAAAATACATTTAATATAAGGCCAAAGTATTTTTTATTTAAACCTGATGTATTCTAATGTTTAAATCAATTTTGGCATTTTCACAGTTTTTTAAAACTTTTTTTCTTTTTCACATACCATTACTAACACTTTCATAACTAAAACAATATAAATACAGTGAGCTATTGTTACAAAGCTTTTAAAATAAAACACATTTTATGTAGAACCATAGTTTTAAAAGTAGGTCTATGGCATAACACACTACTAGTTAGCACGCTGATGCTGCAACTCAAGATAACACCTCCACGCCAAACCAGACTGCCGCTCCCTTTTTAAAGACCCTTAGGGCCCCCAAACTACCCAAACAACACACCAAGGGTATCAATTTAAAGATAATTAATTTGCTACAATATTTTAGAGCAAATTTTATTATATTTTTGTTATAAAAAGATATACAGAAAAAACTGCAAACCTAAAACCCAATTCATATATTTTTTTTAATCGCTTTGTTTTGCCTTAATATTATTTTTGAATAAAAAAGCACTGGATAACATTTGTAGTCCTCATAGACAAACAAACAACAAAAAAAAAAAAAAACCATTTTCGGACTAACAACAACGAAAAAGCCGTTTAGCGAAACTTGCAAAAAACGTTTAAGGGGTACGGGGGGGAAGCACAGGGGGGAGAAGGGGGGCTTTTGGGAAAATACCTCTTACATGGGCATCATAGGGAAAATCCACCTTTCCCCCCAATTAGTTCGCATAAAAAAGGCTTTTTTGTATTTTTTATTTACTGGGGTAAAATTTGTGAATACATTAATAAACCCAAAATTTTTAAAATTTTGAAATATAAACAAATTTACTTTGTCAACACATAAAAAAATATACGCACAGCCCCCCCCGTCACCCCCTAAGAACCCTATGTTAAAAGTTATGATTAGGTTATGTTTGTGATTATTTAGGTTGTGTTTACGTTTAGCATTGTTTGCCATAATTTTTTTAAGTTTTGTACATGTTGTGTATGTGTAAATACAAACGACTCAAATAACTGGTAACTTAGATGGTATGTTAAAATGATATACAATTTATTATTATCGATATTGAATTGCAAAACATCCAGATTACAAATTTACGTATAGATTTCATTTCATTCTATCGAACAACACTACAAAATAAGTGTCACTTATGCAGCATATCTCAATTTCTCCAGAGCTATCATCCGAGCTGTAATAGCTGGTAGGTAATAGGTAGAACTGGGTAGATCAGGTAGTTTGTAGTGCCACAAAATAGCACGTTTGGAGAGGGGTGGGGACAGGCATTTTTTTCGCATTCCCCCCCCATAAATTTTTTTTACCACCTTAGGCAGGTATAACTTTGGATTTTTTTTGTGATTCCCGGTTATTTCCCCAACTCCCGTCCCAATGGGCCCTCTCTCAAAAGTGATTGAAGGCGATGTAATTCCTCAACTTGTGTTTTCCGACACTACCAAACTAATAACTTTGGACGGAAAAACACTTTCATTTTTAATATAAAAAATTTATTATATAATTTAATATAAATAATAAATATAAATATTATATATATTAAAATATAAAATATATAAAATACTTGCAGGGACATCAGGGAACTTAGGCCCCTATGACAAAATTTTTTAACTTCGACTAAATTTGGGGCGAGCAGGTTTTACTCGAAACCTGGAAATTGCAAAAAATTAAACCCATTAAATTTAAAATAACACAACAACAAAAAAAGGGGGGGGGGGGGATTAAAAATTTCACATAAATTGATCAAATTTACTTCCCTACAAGCCAATTACCTCAGTCCTCGATTGGCTATCTTCACCCCAAAGGGGAAAAGTGAGCAAAAAAAAAGTCATTTACAAATTCAGGTTTGAGACTAGGGGAAACCCCTGCTCACTTTTCGTGCCAATCCCGTCATTGCTCGTTCGTAACACCTTGTTCTGTCACTTTGACTACCATTTAAAAAGGGTTTAAAATATAACTTAAAATCACAATATTAAATTTATTTTCAGTATCTCACTCACATTACTTGCATTGCTACCTATTTATTAGTATAAACACTCAATGATACAGTAGAGTCCCGCTAATTCCAAAATTCATAATACAAAAATCAACTTAATCCTAAACAGAAATTGTAAAAGATTAAAAAAAATAAAAATAAAAATGCAGGTACTGTAAGAACCACTACTTTATGAATAAATGATTTATTTCCATCATTATATTACAGAGTTGTTAACAAAATAAGAAACTTGAAAATAATGTTAGTCAGTTACCAGTATGTGGCTAACATGAGTCCATCTATCAACATGAAATAAAACAGTCCAGATACACTGTAATTAAAACTACAGGAAGCTCTCTGCAACATATGCTGAACTTATTAAGAGGCTTATAAAAAAATATTTAAATCTTGAATTATCTTTACATTTAACTTATAATACAAATATAAGTATTATACTATTAAATATATACATAACATAAAAAATACAATAAATATCAAGAAAATACATTATATATATATATATTATATTATATATATATATATATATAATATATATCAGTTTAGCTATTATTTTTCATCAAATTTAAAGTATTAATGTTAGTTTCACCAATAAAACTGTAAGTAGTGTAATTGTCAGTGCAGGAGTTGTAGTTATATAAAGCTGATAAAAACAAATCACAGTCGATTGCAGGGCTGCGGTAAACACCTAATAAACTATAGCGTCATTTACTCTGAAGTCAGAACAGTACTTTGTAAGTAATACTACATCAAATTTGAACACGGATAAAGAGTTTAACTATCATAAGTCTCCTTAATCTACCTAGATGTGAACAAGTTATTAAAAAATCATTTAATTTATAGATGCATAGATGTAACTAAAAAATTGCTTACTGTATTCATCCATATCATGATAAACTGAAAGTTAATGATAAATAGATAAAAGTAATAACTATTCTATTTTAGAAGGAGCCCTTTTTGACATGGAGAGACCCGTTACGCTACTTCATTCCCACATACTTGGTGTTAAAACTGGTGAAGGCAATAGTGGTGAATGGATAATAGAGAGTAAGTACCATCCATTGTGGTTTTTCTTTTCACAATATAGTCTTGTTTATAATGAATTTGTTAAATATTCCAAATCCACTCTTAACGACTATTGAAATTCAAAACACTGGGTGTAATAAACGGTTAACACGTTTGAAGTAGTGTTTAAACCAAAATCAATGGCCATGAGAATACTATTTTTTAAGAATTACTAATAAGAGGAAATGGAAGTTTTCAGTGTTCAGTCATGCCTATAACCAATTCTTCACAAGTAAGCATGCCATATTATTGGGTGATCAACCCTAGTGGCCACAAGTGGATCTCAAAAAGTACTAATTTTACAGCAAACTTTTAATGGAGAACTTTACCTCATTTTTATGTTAATTACAACTACGCAGTTCAAATTTTAAAACTCGGTCGCTATTTTCCAATATGGCGGTCAACTTTGAATTTCTTGTGAGCGCCCCTATTTTTTGTGATGGATTTATGTTTCCCTGCTGATTCTATGAATACTTTACTTCTGGTATTATTTTGATATACTTAACTGTTAGTCGCTAGGAGCGCTGAACGTTTAAGAAATTCTTATATCAACAATTTATTAAAGAGGCAACGTTTTAACATTTACAAATAATAAATCTAACTCAGAGGGCATTATTTTTATTTAATTAAATGTTAAAAACCTGTTGTTGGTACCGAAAACGGAACTTCATCAAACCTTATACAAGCATAGGGCGTTGTTACCGTACCAAAGTTGTGCACCACCATCAGCATATTTTTCTGGTAGATTTCAAACACTTGTAAGTATAGCCATATGATGTAAATAGACGTGCGTGTCGAAAAATGAGCTTGCCAGTCTTAAACTCAGACAGAGGTTTATGAACTCATGAAATTGTGTGAGATTCATCGATTCTCTTTACATGTTCTCCTTCTTCCTACTGGTTTGTCATGACATTTCACTAGTTTTAACCCTCCCCCTGTTCACTATATGTTTCTATAATGCTAGCCCATTTTTGCCACTAGTGTAAGGATAAATATGTATTGAAAAGCTTTTCAACATTCAATTGAATAAATATAATGCATCATAAGTTATGCTTTATTTTTGTAAATGGCAGAACACCCCTCTTTAATAAATTGTTGTAATAAGGATTTCTGAAAGTTTGAGCGCACTTAGCGGCGAAAAGGTTGAGTATATCAAGATAATACCAAGAGAAAACATTCTTAGAATCACTAGTAAAACCTGAACCCATCATAAAAAAAGTAGGGGTTTCAATAAGAAATTTCAAAGTTGACTGCCATTTTGGAAAATGGTGACTAAATTTTAAAATTTGACCTACCTAATTGTAACGAGCATAAAAAATAAGGTAAAGTTTCCATTTAAAATTTGCTGTAAAATCAATACTTTTTGTGATCCCAATTGTGGCCATCTTGAGTTGATCACCCTGTATATCATTTTATTTATAAAATGATACAGAACCTCTACATGCAAAAGATAAGTTGATTTATTTATTTTGATATCTTGTTGAGGTCAAGAGAAAATAAACAAATCTTTTTTTCAAAACATATTATCAGGTCCTTTGAGAAATGTTTATATTTACAATGCAAACCTTCTGAAATAGCCAATTTGTTCTAAATGTTATTTACATATATAAAATATAACTTATATAAACAATATTTACGTAAACAAAAAACTACAATGAGAAAATCGAACTATGTGCACACCATTTACAGCTGTTGTAGTGTTGTTGATTATCATATGATAATCTGTGTTCTACACAAAAACGATATCCATCTACTCACAGGTATTGGGAGAGGCGTGGGGAAATGAAGATTAAAACGATATCAAATATGTATAAGAAATTATTGTTAGTATCTTCTTTCCAGTAGTTTAAACGAACCGCTACGTAGTTGTCGTTTTTGTGTCAACTAAAATCCGTAATACACGTAACTCTGTTGCATAACCAACAAATAACATTGGGAGGGTTAAATAAACAAAATAATAAAGAGACCTATGTATATATAAACAATCTCGTGATAATTTAATAAAATAATGTATACTTATTTATATAATCCATATGTATCATATGGATTATGTATGATACATATGGTATCCCACCCCACACACATTCTTCTGCTAAGTATCTCATTTTCCTTAATGAACTGTCAACCTGTTTAACTGCTCATATTTGCAATTTTTTCTTTTCTCTCTTTTTTTTCGTTCTCTTATTTATTCATTAATATATTTCATAATAGTGACACAAGCCTACGCACAGACTACTGAGCTCATGTAGGCTTGTTTCCACTTTGAAAAAAATGCAGTGTATTATTTTATTTATTTATGTTTACTTAGCTAACTTCAATGAAGAATATTGATTCTTATATATTGTATAGATTATTATTGTATTTTTCACTATAGATTTTTAATTGACGTTTATTTGATAGTGTCAGGATGTGCAGTCAGACTATGCCTTCAAATGCCTCGCCCACACGGCATCAAAGCCCCGCCATTTTGCCACGTCTCCGCTCCAAAGGCACGGCATGTCTGACTGCCCCTGTTAAAACTCCCATTTGCTGTATTCTTTTAAGTTTCATCAACCATTTTCCATAACCATTTTCTCATGAGGGCTTTGGACCTCCAACGGCAGGTTTAAAAATAGTAGCTCCCGTTTAATAGGGACTGCCGATTTACATTTAGTTATTTCAACATTTTAATGGCTTTTTAAATATTTACAACTATGTACAATATATACAACATAATTTACTTTCAGTCTATAGATCATTTCAGGCTATAGTGCCATTCGAGCACTAGCCGAGCTCCCACCACTCCACAGCTGCAGAGAAGCATTTCAATCATTAGGAATTCTCACTGTCACAGCCATATACATTCAAGAGGTCATACTCCATGTGGATAAATTAAGTTTTCGAAGAATGGGAGAGGCCCATGTATACAACACACGCCACACAGCTGAATATGTACTACCACATCATCGTACAAGCTTATATGAGAAGAAACCATCCTACATCGGCCGGAAACTTTGGAACATGCTACCCCAGAACATACAAACTCTAAAGGGGAAGACCTTACAGAAGAAGCTACGAGACTATCTAATCAACCACCCAGTCTATACTATGGAAGAGTTCATGGCACTGTGACAAAAAATGTACTTATTTTTCATTACTTGTATTCACTGTTCATCTCTCATTTTGCATTGTAACTATCACAAATTTGACGCATTACTGTTCTTAATGATCATGTAATAAAGATATTGTCTATTGTCTATTATTTGAAAAATCGCTCCAATCAGATGAATTGGAGCATTCAAGGGTCACTTTTACAGGCTCAACATGTACTTCTTCATTTAAATGGGTTTTCTCCCTATTCCAAATAATGAAATGTAAATAATCAATAATCTCTCTAAAACGGGAGCTACTATTTTTAAACCTGCCTTTGATGGTCCTAAGCCCTCATCTGTAGTTGGAAAATAGTTTATGAAACTTAAAAGAAGTTTTAATGGGAGTTTGCAAATGGGAGTTTTAACAACGGCAGTCAGATGAGCCGAGCTTGGAGCGGAGATGTGGCAAATTTCGCGAGGCTTTGATGCCATGTGGGAGAGGCGTTTGAAGGCGTCCCGCACATCCGGACGATATCAAATAAATGTCAATTAAAATTTGCTGATCAATATTTATGGTTGGAAACTATTTTATTTGGTTTGCATGAATCAAGCCGATACTAACAGTACCAAATTATGCTGAGTAACAGTTATCACAGCTGAATAAAAGTTAATCCAAAAACATCACAAGAACTTAAAAAAATAATTAAATTAAAATTTTGAAACTTCCAAGGTAACGTTTGGAAACTATTGACAAAGGTGTGATAAAATTTTCTTTTACATCAAACGTTAATTCAATTTTTTATGGTTTTTTTTAAAGTTGATGGTTCGTTAAAAATTGTGAAAAAACTGGTACTTTTTATAAACTATCCCTAATAAAAAATTATTAACGAATTATAAAAAATATTTGATAGACATGGCTCAATGCACAATTAAATTCTCTATAATACAAAAAAATCATGTAATTATCATTATTCGTCTAGGTACAGTGTCTTTGTAAACTCGGGTCTACATACTTTTGAAATAGAGAGTAGTGTTCAAGTGATTAACCAGTGTAAAATTAAAAAAAACATATGGTATAATTAAATTCTCTTCAACAATGAACTTTGAAGAAAGTCTCTTTCTCTTTCTTCACCCAGCAAAATGGAGATAGAAGTAAGACATTTTTCTTGAGTGAACAGTTTTGCATAAAATAAAATAGTAAATGTGATTTAACATCGATAATTAAGTAAGTCCTTTTTATATCAGTGAACTCTAACTTTGAATCAATGAATATATAGAAACTATCAAGAAGAATTTTAATACAATCTACTTGATAAGAATCACTGGGTGAGACCAAACTCCATCAAACCAATATTAGGCCTACCATACACTCCAAACGCTGAACAAATATTTTCCATTTCTCTTTTTACTTATCATAACTACGAGGCGTGTTTTTAAAGTAAGTACCGTTTTGGAATCCTGCCGCTGTAGCCCTGCGGTCGGCGTTCAGCGCATGCGTGCTGGGTACTACTATCTATTAGTGAGCCACAGCCGCCGTCACGGATTCAATCGACTGTATTTAAGGTCACTTATGACTGTTTAAAATTCCTTCTCCGATTAAAAATGCCGCTGACTGTGAATTATGGGCTGTGTACATTTTCTTAACGCTAAGGGTGTGGAAGCAGTTGATACTCATCGTGAGTCTGTCACAGTGACAATAAATTTGGTTTTACAAATCATAACCATCACGATTCAAATGGTCTAGGAATTTGAGAGAACTGGTTAAACATTTTTTGTGTGATTCTCATCAAACGTTTGTTTTGTGATTCTCCCTCAGCATTTTGGGAACCTACCGTAAGCATAACGTTCTGTACTTCAAACAGTCTGTCACAATTTCAATAATCGTACTTCTTGACTCTTGAAGACACACTACATAATGATGCATTTGTAAAGCAGTCTGTTTTCTCTGAATTTTTTCATCAACCTTTTGCAAAAAGCCATCAGTAATGAGTGAAGGTTTCCGACTTCATTCATCATCATACACATTCGCACAACCTTAAAAGCTCTCACCCATTTCCATACCATCCAATCACTCATTCTGTTTTATCAATAAACTTCACAGATCTCTCGATGAATATCAGCTGCTTTCATGCCTTTATCGTTTACAAAAACTTATCACAACATGTATTTTACAGTTGGCGGCATTTTTAATCAGAGAAGGAATTTTAAACAGTCATAAGCGACCTTAAATACAGTCAAATGGGTCCGTAACGGCGGCTGTGGCTTGCCAAAAGATAGTAGTATCTAGCACGCATGCGCTGGACGCCGACTGCAGCGCTACAGAGGCGGGATTCCAAAATGGTACTTACTTTAAAAACATGCCTCGTATTATCAAGAATATCTTTTATCCAAAAAAATTGATCTAATATATATAAATAAACAAGTCCGACACAAATACTCATGCTCTATTTTTAAGTAATCTCTATACCTAGTTGAAATGTATGGACGAATATCTATTTTAATTTTTTTCTCATATTAAAAAGTATCATTTGATCATGTAAATAACATATATAAATGTTTTTAATAAACCATATTGTACCTAATTTTCTGAGTTTATTATTTGAATTATCGTAAGTAAAAATCATCCAGAAGACAAGAGAAATTAATTTTACATATAGGCCAAATTGAAAGGCAGAGTTATCAAGCAAAATCAAATTAATTTATTATATTCTCTTTATTGTTATTAAAAAGTATTTTTGTAAAATTAAAGTCAGTGGGTTATTTTGATATCGCTAAGTATTTTTGAATCATGCTTGTATGGATGCGCAGTATCCCTCAGCAGATTCTACTACCGTTCCTTTTCCAGGCATGTCTCTTCCACTTGCATACTGTATTGTAGTAGCAGTTTCGGCTAAGTATTTAACGCCTAGTCCAACTGCCCTGACAATTACGATTCCGATAAGCCTAAAGAGAAATTTATGAAATTGCAATTTGGTCCACTGCATGTATATGTTGATTACTACTGGCACGTTCGTAGGAGAGGCTGAGTATCTGTATGATTCTATCATCTATCATTCAGTTTGTAGTCACTTCTATTGCTGGGAGGCAGGTACCAAGAAAGTTCATGATGCTGCCATGAGAGGGAGAAAGACCTTTGATTAATAATACAATTCACCCACTAAAACTAAAATCTCCTTTCACTGTACGTGATCCCTTTCCATCCTACTGGTTCTTCCGACCGCCCCTGATAACTTTGTGTAGCCTCTGGCAGTTCCTGCCCTTTTTTATTTTGTATTGTGTTTCCTTTAAACAGGACAGTGATACTCTATATTGAACAGTCAACCACATTTAGCTTTAGTAAAACAATTTAAAAACATTTTAATTCCAATAAACCAATGTGATCTTTAACAAATATTTTTTTTTCAGCGGAGGATCCTGAAGATGAAAAAGAACCCAAACCAGGTAAGCGAAAAAGTAATATTACTAATATTTAAAATAAAGTCAACTAAAGTTTTACTGATATTAATTTTGTTATAAGAAGTGTTGGCTGATATTATAATTAAGTGCAAGAGTTAAGTGTAAATTTGTACTTTTTAACAACATTTAAAATATTAATTTTTACCTTAAAGTTTACTCCAATATTTCTATTCTTAGATATGAGACGCCGACACAACATTGTGCATATTTTAAGGCGAATATGAATGATGATATGAGTGTAGTCTGGTTACTAATTGAGTTCAAATGTTCCTCAGAAAGAGCAACTATTATTAATAGCCCAACAGCCAGGGAACTAAGGGACCTACAGCTTTACGTGGAACCTGAACCTATCCTCTAAGTATATCACTGCAAACTTTCTAAACTAAAATAACTATTTGAAAATATACTAGAAAATGATTTATGTCGAATGTGAGTACTTTTATTTAATTTCATTGAAAATTCATTTGTCATTGGGCTATTAATTAATGACACTTTCTAAGGAATAGTCGGCCTTAGTTTGTAACAATGACTACATTCGCTCATCTACACTCATCACACTCATTCGAAATCCATATTCGCCCATATCTTGACGATCGGCGTCTTATGAATAAATAAAATAAATAAATAAAAAATTTGCAATATGTTTTTTCTTACTATGAAAATAAGCCTGAAATGAAGGTTCAGTTTTGTACAATATAAAAGAGATGAGGTTATGATTTCCTAATGCCTTTGTGCATTTCAACTATATTAAAACTAGTTGTACATTTTTACAGTTGAAAATCTGTTTTCAATAGATGGCTCAATAATTTTGAACCGGATGCATTATAAAATTTTAAGACTGTTACATTATAAAACAAGGAGTAACTGACATAAAACTCACCCTGTATATGCTCAGTAATACTCCATCATTGAATAAACCTTTTATCGCATTTTGAGTTGAAAAAGATAGCACAATTAGAATTTAAAAAGGATGTACTGTTCTCTATTTATTGTTTATTCTGTTAACCTTTTTAATTTTTCACATTTATTGGAATTTCTAGTAATGTAAAATTACCTGAAAACAACTTACTTCTTTTCTAAGAACCTTAAAAACACGAATCTGGTTTAGACATAATAAAGTAGTTTAATTAGAAAAATACATAAGACCAATAAAATAAAAATAAATAAAAATACAAACTAAAGAACTATACTCCTTTTTAAATTATGATAGCACTATCATTTTCAGTTTAAAAATTTTTCATTATG
>JAQJVL010001595.1:149527-166196 GCA_035578905.1 Stictocephala bisonia | reverse complement strand
TCGCATATATATGTAATAAAGAAATTTGAAATATTTAATCAAGCCTACTGAGAGTTATTTCTTTTTATAAAGAGTGAAGTGTCATTGAAATCATACAAACTATGATGCAATACACATGAAATGAGAAATGTCAGCAAACTGCATATAATGTTAATAGTTCCTTGATATGGTCTAGGCCGGACTATGTTATTGGACTCTTAATTGTGATTCGTAGCCAGTGTGTGATGAAATCGGCTGTTAGTTAGAATTAAGAGATTTATTTGTTGTATCTGAGTGTTTTGTGGAGAGGAACCCGAAACAATAAATAATAAAGTGTTTACATATCTACGAGACTTCCTGATAGTATTTTCTGATAGAGTGATTCCATAGAGTTGTGGTTTGTGGCATTCAATTCAGTACAAAAAATAAAAACAACATTGAATCTAAAACAATATAATAATTAACATGTTAAGTGTCAAGGCAGTATCGGGGCAACATACCCTGTAGTGCCAACCTTTATTCGTCATCGTATATGTATGATTTTTGGTATGCACATATAGATACGAGATCAAATATCTAACATTACTTTTTAATTATATATGTGTTTTAAACGTTGGCCGATTGGTCCGGCATGTTTTACCAAAACATTACCAAAAATGTATTGTAAAATGACATGTCGCGCCGATCAGCCGACTAAGAAATTCTCTTTTTTCAGCTTCAATGACGAATAATACAGGTTTCCCGCGCTTCATAACGTCATATTTTGATCAGCCATAGCTGATATCAAGGAAGACATCTGCATGAACCTAATAGAGCTTCCAGATTGGTCTACTTCCTCCAGTAAAACAAACAGGACATAACTATATCGAAGAATCAAACGAGTTTTAGGAGTTGAGAAAAATAAGACACCTGAGAAGGGCAATTTAAAATAAGCTACACTCATAGCATCAACAAATAACAAAAAAAGGCTAAAAATATAACACGAGTAACAACATACTGTGCTAAGTGTCTTGGTACGCCATTCATATGTGCAAAATTTGCGTCAAGGAATAAAATTAGGGTTTTAGGTAATTTGATAAATAATGTAACAACAATAACTAATCAATAGTTGTTTTTATTATAATTCCATCTAGCTGCGGACTAGTGGAATTGTGAAACTGTGCTGTTGAAGCTGGAATTGAAGCTTGTTGAACAACAAAAATGAATGGATTTAAATTTGTTACTTAGCAATAATTAGGTAACTAAGCAAAAAGAAAAGTATTTCTCTGTTTACTTTGGATATTGATTTGTTAAAAACGTTCATAAGTTATCTGATAGGTAGTGCTAGTTGATGATAAAAGTACTTTTTTAAATACCTCGAATTAGCACACGTTACTACTTTGAAACTACAGTTGCCGTGCCGATCAAAACGACATGGCACTTAAAGTGTTAAGGTGAATAAAAGATGCAAATGAAAACCATATACTGCAGATCAATATTGCTAGGGTAGCAGGCACAAAGATGTAAGGATATTTTTTCTGATTAAAATTCATTTGGAGTGTTTAAATAATTTGTTGTAAATATAACAGGAAGTACTTGTATCCACTTGTATATGTAAACACTTTATTCTTTATTGTTTCAGGTTGCTCTTCACAAAACACTCAGATACAACAAATAAATCTCTTGATTCTAACTAACAGCCAATTTTATCACACACTGGCTACGAATTACAATTAACAGTCCAATAACATAGTCCGGCCTAGACCATATCAAGGAACTATTAACATTATATACAGTTTTAACTAGAATCTACAGTTTTCGGTGACAACCGTGTCAAGGTACTATCTACAATATTTACAAGATGACCAGACGTTTCGCCCATACTGTGATGTGGCATCCTCAGTGGTTTCTCTGAGACTGAAATCGGCAAGTGACCTTCCAGCTTTATAACAGGTGGTGGGGTGGGGACTGGTTGGCAGGTATGCTGGAGAGGAACCCATTTTAAGTAAATTGAAATAAAATGGAAGAGTCAGCCATATTGATTTTTCGGCCAATGACCGTAGGTCACGTGGGTTATGCCTCCGGCCCCCTCTCCAGCATACCTGCCAACCAGTCCCCACCCCACCACCTGTTATAAAGTTGGAAGGTCACTTGCCGATTTCAGTCTCGGATAAACCACTGAGGATGCCACATCACAGTATGGGCGAAACGTCTGGTCATCTTGTAAATATTGTAGATAGTACCTTGACGCGGTTGTCACCGGAAACTGTAGATTCTAGTTATGACACCGGCCGCTTAAGCCTAAGTTCTAAGATTATATACAGTTTGCTGACATTTCTCATTTCATGTGTACTGCATCATAGTTTGTGTGATTTCAATGACACTTCACTCTTTAATAAAATAAATAACTCAGTAGGCTTAATTAAATATTTCAGATTTAATGTACACTAAATTATCACTTTTACATAATGTACATAGTTACATAGCACGGTCTAACCTGGTAGTGTTAAAAATTCAAGTGATCATTGAAGCCACATATCCAAAAGTCTTTCCTGTTATGTTTACAACAAATGATACAATCAATCCAAATTAATTTTTATCAGAAAAATATCCTTACCTCTTTGTGCTTGCTACCCTAGCAATATTGAGCCATATGGTTTTCTTGTGCATCTTTTCACTCACCTTAATTGTTATAATTTTTCAGATACAATGTTATGTTTTTATTCTTTTTGTACTGAATAGAATGCTGCAAACCACAACTCTATGGAATCACTCTATCAGAAAATAGAGCACTGAGAATTAAAAATTTGCTGATGTTCAACAAATTCACTTTAAACTATTTACACAATCGTAATCCGGGTTGGACCTGTCTGGTTATTATGTACACTATGTACAAATTGCCGACGTTTCAAGCACATTCTCCATAAGAACGTTTCGTGGAAGTCTCCATACGAAAATTCATTTTAACTTGATTTAACTGTTGACAGTAAATTTACTAAAAATTTCCAAAAATGTTTAATAATGTTTAGTTGTTATAAAATAAAGTGTTCATTTTAAGCTGATTTGATTTGTACAATGTTGCTAGTTTTTATTACAATGTGTAAAAAGTATGAGCCCACTTTCTCTTATCACTCATGAATCTGTGCTTGCGATTTCCAGAGACAAAGGTCACTAGTCTTTGTAAAACAATAATGTAGTATTGGTCACTAGTCTTCAGGTCTCAATTAGTTGAGAATGGAGCTTTTCCTACCAATGTTTAAATTGATTGTAAGTAGTTGTAAACTCCATTATATCAGATAATTATGCCCAAAAAACAACTTTTAACATGCGACTGAAAGTAGAAAAACAGAGATGAGGTGTAAGTATGAGAGGAGAAGAGTTGACAATCTAAACATGGAAACGTTGTAAGTTTTTCAATTAGCTTCCCAAAAAATGTAAGGAAATAAAAACAAAAAAGAAAGGAAAGTTGGAATTCTCAGGAGAATTTTTAAAATTGAAAGAACAGTGTTTAATATTTTATCAAAAAACTTAACATCTAAATTCTGATAATTTTTAGACAATACTTCATCAGATTAAAGTATCAATATAGGAAAATGATCCAACGAGCTGTGTGGAAAAAATAATGGAATTAATAGATAACTTTAATTATAAAACTAAGACCGTTTAGAAGACTTAAACGAGCATTGATCGAAAGGTGGGGGAAAAATGAAAAAAAAATCAATCTCGATAACAGCGAAGGAAAGCAAAAAACTGAACTTATCCACATTTTGTAGGAATTGGCGATATTATTAAAAAAAAAAAAAAAAAAAAAAAAAAAACATTTAGTCATGATGGGCTTTAAGTAATCAGTGGTAGGTGCAGCATCTAATCTTATATTCCTCGCCCCCTGTTGACAAAGGAGAATTAGACGCTTTGATAATGGCCATGAAGAGCAAAACCTCAGCAGGAGTAGATGAAATATCTCATAAAATGTTAAAATCTATCAAAGACCTTGTGGGCAGTAGCAGCACCCTTATACCAAAAAGATCATCATAGATCTTAACGGGAAGTTTGTAATTTGTTTAGTGACACATTCATGTAAAGAATTCCTATGAAGGTTTCAAAAATAACAAAAAATTTTCAGAGTTTTGAAATATACAGGAAGTGCAAATAATTGACCAAAGTCGAGTAGTCTGCAATCTGTAATAGATTAAGAACAAGCACTAGATGTTTTGCAAACATTTTTCGAAGACCCTCCATACATCGCTCAGAAAAGCTGCACAGCAACATGATTTGCACTATAAATCTGTGAGCAACATTTTGAAAGATAATAAATATGAACTATTTACAATTAATTTAGTCCAAGAATTAATAATTCTTAGACGAATGACTATGAAAACTTAAGACTTGAGTTTTTTGAACGTTTAATGTGCAAGTGTGATGGCAAAAAAGATTTTGTGACCAACGTAGTATTTTTTTTCTGATGAACAACAATGTTTTCCTCAATAGCCATGTTAACAGGCGCAGTTATCATTACTGGAGAAAACCAACAGTAATGAATGAGTCCCATACACAACAACCATAAAAGCAGGAAATATGGATTGAAATTTCAGGCAACAAAGTTGTTGAACTCTTTTTCATCAGTGGACATTTAATGCCGAATTTTACTACAACATACTCCTAAATGAAATAATTCCAGCTTTTAAAATTGCATCAGGCAAAAACATTGACAATGTATGGTTTCAGCTAGATAGGTGCTCCACCTCACTATGGAAGACATGAGATAGTATTTGGATTTAAGGTTTCCTCATAAATGGATTGTTCTAAGAGGAGAAGTCAAATGGCCTCCAAGATCTGGGGATTTGTCACCAATTGATTACTTTGTATGGGGTCATTTAAAAACCAATGTTTATAAAAGAAAGCCTCAAAATTTGGAAGACTTATGACACATGACTTTAAAAGGGTTTGCTTTAATAACGGTCCAAGAAACTTAAAAATACTGACATTGTTTTATACTAGATTAGCTCATGGTCAGACTGAAGCATGAACATTTATACAGTATATACACCAAATGGTGCTAAAAGGTTAATATTAAAAATTGTCTAACATAATAAATAATTTTTATTTCATAATAATAAATTGATTATTTACCTTGACTCTTATTTTAATAAAACTATTTCAATAGTGTACTAAAAATATCTTACAATGAACATTTTGTTTTATGTCAATTAAACATTTTTAAAAACGTTAGGAAATTTACTGAGACACATTAAGTGAAGTGAACACAAACTAGCATTAGCAAATACTAGGAATTTTTAAGTAAATGCCAGGTTTTGTATGAATAAAGCGGCTAGCATTTGCTAGGGGTAGTAAATCCTAGAATTTTCCCGAACGGCTAGTAAATACTTAAAAATCTGTGTGAATAAAGTTTTTGTAGTAGATTGTTCTACTACAAATGGAAATACTTCTGCGGTTTATGGGTGATCCTGGCTTCCAGTCAGGTGTGGCGCAAGATGTGGGCGTTCATTGTACTACTGCTACGTAATGAGTCGAATTGTTGAAAAATCACATAATCCGTTTTCCAACTACAGTTGCAGAAATGAACAAAGCTATTCGTTGCAGAAATTGTGCCAACTGTAATCAGGGCCCTAGACTGTACACAAGTCGAGATAAAAAACCCGCGCTGCAATGTAATGAATACATTTGCAGAAAAGGGTATTCTAGTATTAATGTCCAGGCAACATGTTACGCATTGGAACAGTTTATAAGTGTCAGTGCTGAGTGGCCAGGCAGTGTGCATGACTGTAAAGTGTGGAGGAATAATCATGTCAGGGACGTTGTGTCGCAAAATGATGGAACATTGTGTCTTTTAGGTGATTCAGGATACGTGGTTGATAACACCATCTAAGCCTCCGCAAACTCATCAAGAAAGGCAGTACAATCTGACCCATGTTAGAGAAATAGTTATAATAGAAAGGTGTTTCGGCCAGTTAAAAAGGAGGTTTCCAACTCTGGGTAATTGTATAAGAGTTGCATTAAAAAACATTCCACAAGTGGTCGTTATTTGCGCTGTGCTACACAACATAGCCAAGCATCTGAAGGATGACTTTGATTATGGGGAGCTGGATACCGTCCCAGATGAAGACGACAATGAAAATGTGGTGGTTTGTTATTAAAATCCCGAAACAACATTAAGGGGCAAAGACAAACGTGCTAACATGATGGCATTTTTTAATAACCAATGAACAAATGGTTTTTTTATATTTTAACTGAGGTTTAAAATTGTACTAACACAAACCATTTGAATGTATTTGTGTAATTTTAATTACTGAATGGCGTATATGTACGCTATTTCATACAAATAAAAATAATTGACGTGTTTGAGTTTATGTGTTTCTTTTAATTGTAAAAATAGTTTTATTTCTTTGTTTTGTGTTTTTAGTTTTTTTATTTATTTGGAAATGACAAGTTTGTTTACAATTCTATATTGACATAAACATATAATGTAGAATATAGGTCGGTTTGAGTTGACTTTTCAACTTCTTTTTAAAGTTTCCAACTAATTGCCTCTCCAGGTTAATTTTATTACGCTTAAATTGTTGCAACAATACAATCCTTTGTAATTGCGATGTGGAAAGATCTTTCGTTTCATCTGCTTCATAACTCGAAACTGTTTATTCACTTTTTCTGAATTTATTTTTTAGGCAGTCTGCACCTTCTTGGTTAATTGGCTTCTAAAGCCTAGCATATGTTAGGACTAGCATTTACTACCCCAAGTAAGTGCTTGGATTTTCCCGGACTGACCTAGTATTTTCTTCAAATCTTTATTCACACCAATTAGACCAAATACTTACTAGACTTAGCATATGCTAGGTAGAAAGTACTAGTTTTTATTCACACCACCCATTGTTGTGGCAAGAACCAATTTGTAATTGTGATTGAACATTATCAAATTTTCGATTCTCAAAGAGTCCTTGTTTCTGATAGTGATTCTTTAGAGATGCTGTTTGTGGCATTCAATTCAGTAAACCTTTAAGTGATCACAAGGTATACTTCTAATAAGAAAATTGATGAAACTCTCAACAAGACGTCTCTCATTAGTGTAAAATGACAAATCATTGATCCAAAAAGTAGGTGCTACTTTTACTTATACTGCGAAGCCGACAGTTTCGAACTTCCATTTTGATTAGTAAAGAAAATATTTGGATATTTCCAAACATTTTGCACACACTGTATATGTATATATGATGTTGCCATCGTCAATTCTAGAATCGAGTGGCACATAATAGAGATACTTTCAGCAGGCTAAACAAATTTGAGACATTGTCCAGTTTTGAACTAGAGAATGTTAATAGGTGATTGTCATACTAAGTGTGTTTTTCTTACTGATTGCGGTTCCAAATATATCTGAACAATCTGTTAAAATTACTGGAAACCCAATTTAAATGATTTAACCACGTAAGGGAAAATTGAATTGAATAAGTCATGTTGACTTAGGGAAGGTTAGTTTCTCTGTACTGCAATAAAATAGTGTGAAAGATTTAGAACAAAATTTGTTTTGTAACTCCAAAAGAGACAATTAGAGCTGTTTTAAAACAATCTCGTCAAACTTCTTGTAAACCACTTTTCAGGAGGATAATATTTTAATTTCCCCTCATTTTATATCTTCAAATCCATAATGTTTGTTCGTAAAAATTCCCAACAAATAACCATTAAGCTTCAGGGTACAATCTTCGGTCAAGTGCGAACATCAAAATACCAGCACACAAAACTAGTTTTTTTGATAGACAAATGTTGTATAATGGAATCAGTCTGTTCAACTCCCTGTCGTTCACTTTAAAATCAGAAGGAAGCTTTGTCAAATTTGGACAAACTTAAGAGCACTGACGTTTCGTGTTGTTTACTAAGTGGCTGATCCTCATACGTGACTACGTGAGTTACCTCTAAAGAACAATTTATATATATATATATATATATATATATATATATATATTTAAGAGCTAATGGTTTTCTTTATTTTATTACCTGTTTATGTATAATATGAATTTATATTACGTTATATCTATGCCATGAGTTAGTATAAGAATGATGTTTATTGACGCTATTGTACAGCATGGTTGTTGTTTTTAATAGAGTTTTTTTTGAATTGATTTAATTTATTTTGCTTTGGATGATAGTTTTGTTGAGCTAAAAAAAAACTGTCCTGTCCCCTTTTCTCATGTGTGTCGTGTAAATCAGCTGACTGTCATCCGGTTAGTTTCACTTGATATTATATATATATATATATATAATTTTTTTTTTATAACATTTATTTAATATTTACAATCTATTCAATAATGAACAATAAGTAAATTTGATCTATTTTAAATAACAATGGTTGATTACCTTCCAAAGACTGTAAACAACATAATGGATTAAAAACGTTCACTTAAACTAAGGAAATCATGCCTTTTTAGTCTATAAATGTGTTGACTATTGTCCAACAAATTCACAGCAAGATGGTTTTCATGTGCTTCAAGTTCTGTAGGTAACGTAAACTAAACTTTGAGATTTCATCTTGCACGTAGTCAATTCTTGTGTCTTTGTGGATTACTGCATTCCTAACATACCATGGAACTTGCAATATAGTTCGCAGTACCTTTGACTGGAAACGTTGAATAATGTTCAGATTTGATAATGATGCTGTCCCCCACAACTGTATGCCATATGTCCACACTGGCTTCAAGACAACTTTGTACAGTAATAGTTTATTTTCAGTGGAGAGGTGGGATCTTTTTCCAAAAAGCCAATACATTTTAGAAAATTTTGTATTTAGTTGCAATCGTTTATTCCAGATATGGCTCTGCCATGTCAGTCGCCTATCTAAGTAAATTCCTAGATATTTAACATCATTTCGTTGAGTTAGTAGAGTGTTGTTTAAGGAAACATTTGGACAGTTTTCCGAATTAAGCGTAAATGTATGTGTATAGATTTACTCTCGTTTACTTGTATTCTCCAACGTTTTATCCAATCTGTCATTGAATTTAAAACATCTTGCAAGATCTGAGAAGCTGTAAAAGGGTTCCGATAAGAAGCAAGGACTGTAGTATCATCTGCAAATGTTGCAGTTAGAGTTTCTTGGTGAGTTGGAATATCAGCTGTGAATATTGTGTACAATAAAGGGCCCAATACACTACCCTGTGGAACTCCAGATTCAATTAATTTTAGATTTGAATAACAATTTTGAAATTTTATTCTAAAGTATCGTTGGGATAGGTAAGATTTTATTAGATTGTAGAAATTATGAGGTAGAAGTAATTTAATTTTGAACAACAGCCCATCATGCCAGACTTTATCAAAAGCCTGGCTTATATCGAGAAATGCTGCTGAGCAAAATTCCTTTTTTTCTAAGGTTTGCCTGATTTTATCAACAACTCGATGCACCTGTTCAATTGTTGAATGGTTAGGTCGAAATCCGAACTGATGATTTGGAGGTAAATTTAGCTCAGTTAATAATGGATTTAATCGTTTCAAAAACAATTTTTCAAACAGTTTTGATGGAACCGGTAGGAGACTTATCGGTCTGTATGAAGTAACCTGATGAGGTGGTTTACCAGGTTTCAGAATAACAATAATGTCAGCTACCTTCCACTGAGATGGAATGTACTCGAGTCTCAACATGGCGTTGAACAATATAGTAAGGAAAAACAATCGCTTTCCTAGGGAGCTCTTTTAGCACCTTTCCTGTAATAAGGTCATAGCCAGGAGATTTTTTAGCACGGAGTCCTTCGATTGCTCCCTTTACTTCTGATGGTTTGAATGAGTTATTGGCATTTCATGCTGATTAGTTGAGTCAAGAAATTCTTTAACATTTGGACCAATGTCATTACATCTGTTTACAGGATTAGGTTTGAATACATTTGAAAAATGGTTAGCAAACAAGTCTGCCTTTTCCATGCTACTTTTAGCTCAAGAACCGTCAGGCTTGGAAATAGGAGGGATTGGGACTTGTGGCTGCGTCATCCTTTTCGTCACTTTCCATAATGAGTAATCAGTCGCCTCAGTGGGAGAAAGGGTTGATATGAATTCCTGAAACCAAACATTGTTTATATCATGCAACATTCTTTTCAGCTGTTGGGAGGCCCGGTTGAAGTTTGTTTTATCAACAGCATTTCTTGAATGTTGCCAGATTCTTCGCAAGCGACGTTTCTCAGTAATCTTTTGTTTTATGTAAAACAGATAGTTAATTTGTTTAATAGTTTCACTACGCAGTTCCGGAGTTGATTTCCAAGCAGAAGCCTGAACGGAAGAAGTGAAGATTTCAACTGCATAATCTATGTCTCCTCCGGTTTTTAAGGGAATGGTCAGATTTAAGGTATTGTTCAACAACTCTCGAAATTGATCCCAATAAGCATTTTTGTTTGACAGTGTAGGAGGTTTTTCCTTTAACATAATAGACGAGCTTATAGTCAGTATCAAAGGCGAATGATCAGATGAAAGATCAAGAGATGAAGTGATATCCACGTAATTTTGAGAAATCCCTTTGGTTTCAAAAAAGTCAAGCAGGTCTGGGATTTTATTTACATCTGTTGGCCAATAAGTAGGATGACCAGTTGATAAATAATGTAAATTATTATTATCTATACATTTTAGCAGATTTCTTCCCCGAGGATTTACTAGTCTTGATCCCCACATTACATGTTTAGCATTGTAGTCACCTCCTGCCAGGAAGCGAGGACCAAGTGAGCTGAAAAACTGATTGAACCGCTGGTCTGAGATGTTAAATCTAGGCGGACAGTAAAGGGAAGAAATTGTCAAAGGACCCATCCAATCTTCAACCACAACACTGGTAGCTTGAAAATCATTGTGCTGAAATGTTGTAATTTCATGATGTTTGATAGTAGTTTTAATTAAAACAGCACTTCCCCTATGAGCGGTATTGTCAGGGTGGTTGGTGCTATAAATAGAAAAATTTGGAATTTTAAAGTAATTTAAGGCAGTAAAATGTGTTTCAGTTATTAGCATTATATCAATTTTATGCATTGAAATAAAAATCTTAATATCCTGGCTATGTTGGGCCAAGCCGTTGGCATTCCAAAGACCAATCCTATAGAAGTTAGTCATTTTAGTTTTGAGATGACGGTTGTTAGTAGGTTGATCAGTGTACCTACTTGTTGGGCTTGTTGTGACATGAGCATTTCAAATTTGTTTAGAAATCCATTGATTAATTTATTTAAATTTTCTTCCGCATTTGTTCGACCTGATGTTACGCCTGCGTAAGTCAGAGATGATGTAGTTGTTGTTAAAGAAGATTCTCGAGGCTGGGCAATAGGCGATTGTAAGTTTTTAACAACTTTGTCTTTCCCCGGTGGTGAAGAAGTCCCTGGTCCTTTTGAAACATTCAAACGTAAAGTAGGGAAAGCTTTGTTTTTAACATCTCTATATACAGAGCATCCTTTATAATTGGCAGGGTGCTCACCACCGCATAGTACACATGTAGCCGGAGATTCCTTAGATTTGTTACAACTATTTGTATGGTGATCAGAACCGCATCACACAGCGATTTTTGTACCAACAATAGGATTTGGTATGCCCGTACCGTTGACACTTTTTGCACTGTACCACGTCAATACGTTTATAGGGAGGTTCGAATACAATTCTAGCATTTAGTAAGAACTGTACATTGAAAATGTCCTTGTTATTGGGTGCGGGCTCTAAGTCTACAAAAAATATAGACAGAGGATCTTTAGAGCTAGAACTTTTCAGATTTGATATGTTTCTAACAGCATAACCATGATCTTCTATAGCTGCTTTTATATCCTGAAGTTCAGTGGAAAAGTGCATGTTTTTAAACACAACTCTGTAGGCCCTGTCCTGTTTAATTTGATAAGTCTGAAAGCTTACCTTCATGTCAGTTAAATGTTTGACTAGGGTACGGTATGCATCGATGTTTACAGCATTAATTTTTACCTTGTCTCTGGTAATACATTTGTATGAATAAGAATCCTTTGTTATCACTTTTTCAATACTTACAATCATACTCTTAATATCGGAAATGTTTGGGACAAATATTGGTGGAGGTCTTACCTCTGCTTTGTTGGCGTCTTGGTCATGAGACATTTCTTCATCTGCAGTTTGTTTTGGATTATTTAGACACTCAAAACTATTGCGTAAGTTGATAGATTGTTCATATCAGACCTTGTACAAGGTTTTTTAACATCAAACCCATTACCTGAGGGCAAAAGTCTCTTATTTCTGATCGGCACCCTTTGCCAACCGTTTGTGTTTGGTGTCTCATCTTAACGTTGCTAGGGAAGAGTGTGTTCAAGTGATTCAGTTACTATTCCTTCATTAGAGCAATAATTGTGGTCATTTGCCACATCAATGAACAATACTTAAGGGAACCACGTTAGGGAAAATTGAATTGAATAAGTCATGTTGACTTAGGGAAGGTTAGTTTCTCTGTACTGCAATAAAATAGTGTGAAAGATTTAGAACAAAATTTGTTTTGTAACTCCAAAAGAGACAATTAGAGCTGTATTCAAACAATCTCGACAAACTTTTTGTAAACCACTTTTCAGGAGGATAATATTTTAATTTCCCCTCATTTTATGTCCTCAAATCCATAATGTTTGTTCGTAAAAATTCCCAACAAATAACCATTAAGCTTCAGGGTACAATCTCCGGTCAAGTGCGAACATCAAAATACCAGCACACAACTAGTTTTTTTGATAGACAAATGTTGTATAATGGAATCAGTCTGTTCAACTCCCTGTCGTTCACTTTAAAATCAGAAGGAAGCTTTGTCAAATTAGGACTAACTTAAGAGCACTGACGTTTCGTGTTGTTTACTAAGTGGCTGATCCTCATACGTGACTACGTGAGTTACCTCTAAAGAACAATTTATATATATATATATATATATATATATATATATATATTTTTTTTTTTATGAGCTAATGGTTTTGATCCTCATACGTGACTACGTGAGTTACCTCTAAAGAAAAATTTATATATATATATATATATACTATATTTTTTAGGAGCTAATGGTTTTCTTTATTTTATACCTGTTTATGTATAATATGAATTTATATTACGTTATATCTATGCCATGAGTTAGTATAAGAATGATGTTTATTGACGCTATTGTACAGCATGGTTGTTGTTTTTAATAGAGTTTTTTGAATTTATTTAATTTACAGTATTTTGCTTTGGATGATAGTTTTGTTGAGCTAAAAAAAAACTGTCCTGTCCCTTTTTCTTATGTGTCGTAAATCAGCTGACTGTCATCCGGTTAGTTTCACTTGATATTATATAGCCTATGTTGTGGTTGTGTCCTGCTTATTTTATTTCACCTTGTTTACCTGTTCGGACAGTCTAACTAGTTTCTGTGTTGAACATGTGAGACTTTGATTAAAAGAAATGAAATTATTTTGATTAGTAGGCTAACGGCAAGTTCTTTAATTTTTGTGTCAACATAAAAATTATTGGTTAAAGTTGATTAAATTACTGGAACTCACAGTTTTTCCCCGTAAAGACGTATTGAGAAATCTCCAAAAGTGATTGTGTCTTGTGGTTTTTATTGACTAATCTGTAAAACTTCCAACATTGTGAGTGGTGTTATTATCGTGTAAACTCTGAATAGCAGTGACTATCTTCATAGGTCTGTGTCACAAGTCTTAAGGTGAGTTTACAAATACAATATTTGTTTCTAATATAAACATGCAATTTGTATACTATGTCTTAGATTTAATAGGTTTGTATACTCTTTATATTATCAATAGGTTTATATAATTTTGGTCTGTAGTATTAATGGATGCATAGGCCTATATAAATTGTACATATACCTGTAAAAAGAGTGCAGGTAGGCAGGCACCTGATTCTAAATAGCCTATTCAGTATTTATGCAGTCTCTAGACACTAAACAAATCTTGATATTTTGTATCAAAAATTTAAAAAATCTGTGTTCTTGCAAATCTTATTTTTGCTAATACCGTACCTAGTTATTTAGGGTGTTCTTCATATGAATTTTTAATGTAGTTTTCTACACAATTTGAAAACTAGGCCTGTCCTATTTTGGTCTGCAACAATTATTTGTTGAGATATTGCAAACAAACTTCTTTTGCCAACAATCACCAAAATCAGTCTTAACTTAAAAACGATAATAATTAAAGCTATAACTATCCAAAACGAATGCATACATTCCTGGTGGAAGAATCGCTGGCAGTCTGCACTTTAGGCAAGCCACCTCATTTTAATGCAAACTACGAATATCTGCTTTTTTGTAGGATTTAGGATATATTTGGTTAGGTAACAATAAAGTTTGTTTTTCGAGATTAAAAATCTATCAATTGCAAATTTATTTACTAACGACAATTCACCTTTTTACAATTAAAATGTTATTATTAATATACAAATTAATTACTGTATATATTCGTGTTCAGCAGGTAGGCCTATTGTACTACTAATGATTTTTTACAAAAGTGTTAAATTTTTTTCTTGTAAAACATGAAGAAATGCAAAAAAATCTCTCCGGTTCTAAGATTTTGTAAACTCATATTTTATCACTTCCCCCCCCCCCCCCCAAGGAATCCTACTTTCAAATATAGGAAGTCCGTTGCTACTATAACTCAATAACTCTTTTATTCGACCTATCACTTTCCACTATTAACCCTTTCCACCCCAGCGTCCGGTTTTCCGGACGTTCGTAACATGTTCCAAAAATCCCAGTGTCCTGTTTACCGGACGTTCGAAAAACGGTCCAAAAATCCCAACGTCCGGTTTTCCGGACGTTCAGAAAACATTTTTTTAAAAATATTTATTAACTCGGAATATTTATATAAATGATTTAGAAATGTTCGGAATAACATTTTCTATTATAAAAACAACGATTTATTACTCTGTCATGTTTTGTTGCAGTACAACAACTCATTTATTTTGTTGTCTTTGTATTGCGTCATCAGCTGTGTTGACTTTTGTCAGCTGTGTTATTGTGTTTCATTTCGCGTGTTGTTGAGAGGTTATTCGTGTTTTGTGAGTTATGTGATTGTGTTTGTGTGGTGAAAGGAATTATAATGAAACGTTGTAGGTCACCAATTAGTGATAATACAATGGTAGGCAACATGGTATGCGATATTGTTGTTAACTGGTAAAAAACCCGAACTAGAGTGTTTTTTTAAAAAAGTCAGAACTTTTTTATTTCTCAATATATCAGTGTGAAGTATGGATTTTATTGAAGATTGTTAAATGTTGTTTTGTCAAGTGTTATTAATTTTGGTCAAACAATTTTTTTATGCCCATCCACAAAGCAAAGAATTAAAAAAATTTCAAAATATTTTTTGGTAAGTACATATTACATTAAAAAAGTAATTGTAAATATTTGCATGCCGTTTTATATTTTATTTTATAGTATATATCAACTATTTAGGAAGCTAATAACACTCAAACTAATAAATTTGCTTCATAAATAAATTTGTTATGGGTTTTCTAGTAAAACGCGACAAAATTGCCTAAAAGAGCCTGGGATTTTTGGGTATGTCATTAGTAAAAATACCTGGGATTTTTGGAACAAATTATAAAAAAAATTCTGGGATGGAAAGGGTTAAAATATACACAATAACAACATAATAATAATATATAACTCGAAAATGATCATGAATACTTAATTCAAATTTAAACTCTTGTTATGTGTTTCAAAAATCTTGAGCACCGTCAGTCATGAACTCCCGGACTCTGTAAAAACACCTATTAATCAAAAAGGATTTTAGTTTGTTTTTAAAGCTCAAGTGGTTTGACTCGGTTTGAATGGTTTTTGGGAGTTTATTGAAAATTGCTATTGCATTAAAGAAGAGATGTTTTCTGAAGAAAGCGGTGCGATGTGCTGGTATTTGAAGGTTGGGCGAAGGACGGAGGTCGTATTTATGTGTTTGAGCACTATCGGTACTGAACTTTGAAAGATTTTGTTTAAGAAATGATAGGCTTTCATAGATGCAAAGAGATGGAAACGTCAGAATGTTGCGAGATTTAAATATTTCTCTACAGGATTGAAGTCTGTTAATAGAAAATACTACCCTTAACGCCTTCTTTTGAAAACGAAAAATGTAAAGGGTTCCTTGACTCCCACAACCTCAGATAGGCAATGCATAAACAAAGTGGGGAAAAAAATTTAAAATTTTTTTAAATTTTTTTTGGAAAAAAATTTTTTTTAAAAAAAACCCCAAAAAAAAAAATTTTTAAAAAAAAATTAAAAAATTTTTTGGCCCCCCCTTTAAAAAAAAATTTAAAAAGGGGGGAAAAAAATTTTTAAAAATTTTTTGGGGGAAATTTTTTAATTTTGGGGGGAAATTAAAAAAAAAAAATTTTTTTTTAAAAATTTAAAAAGGGTTTTCCTTTAAAAAAAAAAAAAAAGGGGGGATTTTTGGGTTTTTTAAAAAAAAAATTTTTGGGGGGAAAAAAAAAAAAATTTGGGAAAAAAAAAAAACCTTTTTTAAAAAAAAATTTTTTTAAAAAATTTAAAAATTTTTTAAAAAAAAATTTTTTTTTTCCCCCCGGTTTTTAAAAATTTAAGTTTTTTTTTTCCCCCCCCCGGGGAAAAAAGGGGTTTTCATAAAAAATTTTTTTTTTTAAAAATTTTTTTTTGGGGGTTTTTAAAAAAAAAAAAAGGGGAAAAAAAGGGGGGTTTTTTAAAAAATTTTTTTTTAAAAAAAGGGAAAAACCCCCCCGGGGGGGGAACCCCCCTTTTAAAAATTTT